>JAVJIF010003449.1:0-299405 GCA_038442645.1 Agave tequilana | reverse complement strand
TAGTCACTTTACCACACTTGTTAGCTAATAAATTCTTTTAATAAGTTGTTTTTTTCTTTGCTAAATGTAGGCCAAGTGTTTAAAGGAAGAAAGGAGAAACAAGCCCAAAAGCCCACCCAAATTCTGAATTAAATCAGAATAAATTCGAAGTGAAGAAATTTGGGCTAAATCTTGGCAAATCAAGATGTTGAGAAAAATCCTCCATGAATCGAGTGGTTGAAGCCAAAGAATCAAGGCTGTTTCGTCAACAGTTGGGAGCATAAACCAGAAAACTAGCAGGAGATGCGAGCCACACTTCAAATTAGGGAGCTGTCACCTTTTGGTGTGGCCACCTGGCCACACCTGGGTCGCGAAAACGCGGCCCAAGCCGCGTTTCCGCGGCCTAACCACTTCTGTTGGGGGAGCGTTTGCTCCCCCAACCTTCCCGGGATTCTATCTTTCAGGTTTTTGGCTATAAAAAGGGGTTTCAGCAAGGAAAAAAGCAGCGAAGACTAGGATTAAGTTTTGCTTTTATTTTCTTAGGATCTAGGCTCTTTGTTAGCTAGAACACAAGTTGTAATTCTGTTGTTTACTTTGTAGTTCAGTTTAAAAATTTGTGAGAGAGAGGACTGAGAGCTTGTACTTGAAATTGAAGTGACAGCAATACAAAAATCAGGCCACCTTTCCTTCCACTCGTGTTTCGGTATGTTATGCATTATTATGTTTGCTTTGTTGTTTTCCATGGATAACTAAAAGGTTTTCTGGGCTAGCTATCGAACTCTCTCTTGTTTTCTTCTCTTCTTTTTTTTTAAAAGAAAAAAGTCCCGATGACTCATATGCATGCCTCCCTTAAAAGCCTTTCTTTTTGAAAGTGTTCTTGAAGGCACATGAGGATGGGTATGGATAGTTGAATTCACCATTCTTTCTTGAACTTCTTGTGAATCGTTTTTAATTCATTCTTACTTCTTCGCGCTTTATGTTTTAATATCCGATTCCAACTCTTTCTTGAAGAAAAAGGACTCAACTCTTCTGCATCTTATGTGCTTTACTTAAAGCTTTCAAAAAAAAAAATTAACTTTAAGTTTTGCAAATGATAACTTGAGGGACTTAATATTTTAAAAGAAGATGAACAATTGAGTAGTAAGATAGTAAGCCCAGATTTGATTTCTTATTATAAAACAACAACACAACTCTTAAGTTTTTTTTTAAAATCATCTTCTCCAAATCCTTTTCTAAAAGCTGAAATTTCTCTTTTTCATCTCTTTTCCTTCCATTCTCTTTTTCCTAAAAAAAAAACGAACACAAATTCCTTGTTTTTAAAACGACGCATCGAAAAGCTTCCATCGCATCCCTCCTCGTAGACACGACCCGTTAGCCACAAGCTACACGGTAAACTTTCAAACTCTTGATTGTTCTTTATTTTAGCAATCAAATTTTGGCGCCATTGCCGGGGAGGGAACGGTGTAGTTGTTTTAACAAGTTTTGTGTATTGTTTCAGGACTCGAAGTTCACGAACTAGCATTCAAGCTTTGCCAAGAAGACTTGCAAATTCTGTGCCCCTACTCTCGAAAGTAGGAAACAGAATTTCAAGAAATTGCTTTGCAAAAATCTGAAAATTTCATTGGACTACTAAAAACTTTGTTTTGCAGGACATATTGCTCGCAAAAACTTTAGTTTTTATATGTCATATTTGTGCTAGTGTTCTATCCAACATCCCTATTTTAAGTCAACAGTAAAATATTCATTGAAAGTTAAAAATTGATTAGACATTTGCATTCTAGGCACAAGTCTTTTCAATTCTTTTACTTTACTGTTGAAGAGAGCTGGAGACAAGGTATGTATGCATAGCATATAGCATAGGAAACATTCTTGGGTGATATTTGCTTTTGAATGTTACTTTCTATATCTTGCACACTTTGCACGAATCAATTCTAAGGGCAAAACCCAAATCAAGATAAGGTGGGGAAGTCATTACCCTTCCTTAGCCCACAAACCATCTCCAAGCACGCACAACCTAAGCCTAATTAAAATTTGATAGACGTTGGCCTTAGGGACATCTCGAACTCACTAGGAGATTATCCTAAAGAGGGAAGGTGTTGGAAATTGACCCCTGTCAAATCAGTGTCAAGGAAGGGGATTGAGGGCCAAAAGCCCGAAGATTGGTGGTTATTTAATTAAGGAACGTCTTTTGACGGAAAACCTCCCACCAATCTTGCCCTGACCTGGCTGATTAGCTTGTGCTCAAGGTCTACACTCTACCTTTTGTGGACAATCAACCAGTTAGGAGTTGTCTAGGTCGAGGTTACCTTAGACTAGGCTTGGTTGATTTCTATTGTTGACTGTTGTTTGAACTTGTTGTGACTTTGATTGTGATTGTGCATGCAAGTGTGGTCGAGAGACCCTAATTCATCTAGGTTGACTAGAAACACATCACCACCCAAGTTTGAACCAAGACCAGATCCGGTAATGGCTCAATCAACATCACTGCAGGATAGGTTCTATCCCATTAGGACCTCACTTCCATCTTGCATTTCACTTCCATCGGTTGGTGAATACAATTTCGAGCTCAAGCCTCAATTCATCAACACACTCCCCAAATTTCATGGTCTAGAGTCCGAAGATGCCTACTTCTTCATAAGAGAATTTGAGGAAGCATGTCTTATGATGAAAATCCCACACCTTGTAGATGATGCTATTAGGTTGAGATTTATCCCTTTCGCACTTAAGGACCTAGCGAAAAAGTGGCTCTACAGCTTAGCAGCCGGTTCCATCACATCCTGGGATGGTTTCATCAAGGTTTTTTTGAAGAAATTCTATCCTATCCATAAAATTGCTCTCATTAGGAAGACGATCATGCAATTCAAGCAAGAGCCTAGTGAACCGTTCTGGAGGTACTTTGAACGCTTCAAAGACCTCCTTGTCCAATGTCCACACCATGAAATAGAGAAATGGCGACAATGCCAAATTCTCTATGACGGTTTAGACTATTCCACCAAAACCCTCTTAGAAAGTATGTGCCAAGGGGGTTTCTTGTAGAAAGATGAAGATGAGGGATGGGATTTGTATGAAAATTTAGCTGAGAAAACCATCCAATGGGAATCTGCGAGTGAGACCCCTAAGAATCCTAACTCCATCTCTTCAAAAGGAGGTCTCCACTCCATAGAATCGTCCATCGTTAATGAGCCTAAGTTAGCTAATTTAGTTAGAAGACTGGAAGCTCTAGAGACGAAAGAACCAAGTCCAGTCAATCAAGTCAGCCCGAACCAATTTCCACCCCGGGCTGCACTTACTGTCAAGCCATGAACTATGTATTCGAGGAATGCCCCGTATTTCAGGCTCAGCAATCCTATCACGAACCGATGAATGCGGCTTTTTCAAGGCCGAACAACAATCCTTACGCACCAACGTACAATCCCGGCTGGAGAAATCACCCTAATTTCTCATGGAGCCAGAACAACAATGACCATTCACGATCCAATCATGCTAACCACTTCCATCATGGTAACAATTCTTCCAATCATCAATCCAACTTCTCCAATTTCCATAATAATTCTCCCAACCATCCACCAAGCTTTCCAAATTATCAACAGAACTTACCTAACCAAGCTCCACAATCCTCCTTCCAGAATCCTCAATTGGAAAGAAGAATGACTGACTTTGAGAGAAACATGGTGAGATATATGAAAAACCAAGACTCTCTCATGCAAACCATTCAGAGGCTAGAAGTTCAAATGAGTCAACTAGCCAACCCACAAAATGAGAGACAAAAGGGTACCCTACCTAGTCAGCCAGTCACCAATCCGAGGAATTCCCAGCAAGCTCATTTGGCTGAGGATCCTTCATTTAATCAATGTAATGCTGTTCATACATTGAGGTCAGGAAAGAGAGTGATAACCAAGTGTCAACACCACCCAATCCAATTCAGCACAACCATAATCAAGCTTCCACTTCATCTACTCCAATTTCTTCCAATCCTGACGAGTCTGAAAAAGACAAGTCAGCCAGCCAGGTGCACCAGCCATTAGTACCATTTCCTAATAGGCTGAAAAATAACAAGCAAAATCCTCACATGGACAAGATAATCGAGATATTTAACCAAGTGAAGATAAACGTGCCACTTCTTGATGCCATCCAACAAGTTCCTTTCTATGCTAAGTTTCTTAAGGACATGTGCACCAAGAAGAGAAAGACTAATGTTCCAAAGAAGGTCTTCTTAGCCACTAATATTAGTGAGCTATTATCGGGTCCTATCCCTGTCAAGTACAAAGATCCAGGTAGTCCCACCATTGCCTGCACAATAGGACAAGCCGAGATTAGTCGTGCACTTCTTGACTTGGGGGCAAGTATCAACTTGCTTCCATTCTCTGTTTATCAACAACTCGGGTTGGGTGACCTTAGTCCAACTCGAGTCACCATCCAACTGGCTGACCGTTCTGTTAAAGTTCCAAAAGGGGAAATTAATGGTGTCCTGATCCGGGTAGGAGAGTTCATATACCCTGTCGATTTCATAGTTTTGGAGACACAACCTGTTTTCAACTCCAATCGTAGGGCTCAAACTCCTGTCATCCTAGGTCGACCATTCTTGCCACTGCTAATGCCATCATCAATTGCAGGAATGGGTCTATGAGGTTAACCTTTGGAGACATGACTAGAGAAGTCAATGTCTTTCATCTAGGAAAACAACCCCGTGACATTGAGGACCAAACATTTGAAGTCAACCAAATTGAGAACTTGACAAGCGAACACGGGGAAGAATTGGAATCAGAAATGGAAATTGACTTCGAGTTAGAGTCTGACGATTTTAATCTTGATCAGGTGGTAGATTCTGCCGTGAATTGGGCTTCAAACCCGATTTCACCAACAATGGAGCCAACAGATTTGACTAGTCCTTCTAGTGAGCCTTCCTCTTCTTTAGAATTGAAAGCCCTTCCTACGCATCTCAAGTACGCTTATCTAGGCGAATAAGAGACCTTTCCCGTCATCATTGCCTCCCATTTAAATGACGAGGAAGAAAAAGATTTGAAAGCAATTCTAAGAAAACATAAGGAAGCCATCGGGTGGACTATGAATGATATCAAGGGATTAAGTCCAACCATCGTTCAACATCGCATCCATCTCAATGAAGACGCCACACCCAAGAGAGACCCGCAGCGTAGGTTAAACCCTATAATGCAAGAGGCTGTTCATGCTGAAATCATAAACTCTTAGATAATGGGATAATTTATCCCATTTCGGATAGCCAATGGGTCAGTCCTGTCCACGCGGTCCCAAAGAAATCTGGTTTCACCGTAGTGGAAAATGAAAACAAAGAGTTGGTTCAAACTCGACTTCCCACGAAGATCCGAGTTTGCATCGACTATAGGAAACTGAATGCTGCAACTCGTAAGGACCATTTTCCACTTCCCTTCATTGATCAAATGCTTGAACGTTTGGCGGGTCACGAGTATTACTGTTTCTTGGACGGTTACTCGGGCTATAACCAGATCCCTATCGCTCCTGAGGACCAAAAAAAGACTACGTTCACATGTCATTTGGGACATTTGCTTATCGTCAAATGCCCTTCGGCTTATGCAATGCCCCAGCAACGTTTCAACGTTGCATGTTGAGTCTTTTCTCAGATATGGTAGAACGCTTCTTAGAAAACTTCATGGATGATTTCTCCATCTACGGAGATTCATTCACTCAATGTCTCCACCATCTTGAACTCATCCTCCAACGTTGTGCTGAGAAAAACCTGACACTGAATTGGGAGAAATGCTACTTCATGGTAAAACATGGAATTGTCTTGGGTCATGAAATCTCCAAGAAAGGAATTGAAGTGGATAGAGCAAAATTCGAGGTTATTGCTAAGCTTCCCATGCCCAAATACGTTAAGGACATTAGATCCTTCTTAGGACACGCTAGTTTTTACCGACGATTTATCAAGGATTTTAGCAAAATTGCTAGACCCTTGACTAATCTGTTAGCTAAGGATGTGTCCTTCACTTTCGATGCTGAATGCATAAATTCTTGGGAGAAGCTTAAGAGTGAGCTTATTTCTGCACCAATCATATCTGCACCGGATTGGTCTAAGCCGTTTGAGATCATGTGCGACGCTTCTGATTTTGCCATAGGCGCTGTCCTAGGACAACGCATTGATAGTAAGCAGCATGTGATCTACTACTCTAGTAGGACTCTAAACGATGTTCAAATGAACTACACTACGACCGAGAAGGGATTCTTGGCAGTAGTGTTTGCCTTAGAGAAGTTTCGTCCCTACCTACTAGGGTCCAAAACCACCGTTTTCACCGATCATTCTGCGCTTAGGTACCTCATGATGAAGAAGGATGCCAAGGCCCGACTCATTCGTTGGATCCTCCTTCTTCAAGAATTCGATCTCGAATTCGAGATAAGAAAGGCGTAGAAAATGTCGTTGCTGACCACCTCTCACGAATCCCAATTCTCCATGCAACGAATCACCCATCAATGAGGATTTCCTGATGAACATCTCTTAGCTATCTCTAGGGAACCTTGGTTTGCTGATATAGTAAACTACTTAGTCACAAATCAAACTCCGTCTCATTGGTCCAAAAATGATGTTTACCGGTTCTTATCCCAAGTCCGGTATTTCTTTTGGGAGGAACCGTATCTTTTCAAGTACTGTTCCGACCAAATTATTAGGAGATGCATTCCCGATGAGGAGGTTAGGAGTGTTCTGTCCTTTTGTCACGAACTTACATGCGGTGGACACTTTGGTCCCCGCAAGACTGCTGAAAAGGTGCTACAAAGTGGGTTTTATTGGCCCACTCTGTTCAAGGACGCTTATAAATTCTGCAAGACGTGCCCTAGATGCCAAATGGTAGGAAGGATTTCACACCGAAATATGATGCCCCTCAACCCAATTCTAGAAATAGAACTCTTTGATGTTTAGGGCATCGACTTTATGGGTCCATTTCCTAACTCATTTGGAAACCAATACATATTGGTTGCTGTGGATTACGTGTCCAAGTGGGTAGAAGCCATTCCGTGTAAAACTAATGATAACAAAGTTGTCATAAAGTTTTTGAAAGAGAACATTTTTTCCCGCTTCGGAACCCCTCGTGCTATCATCAGTGATAATGGCACTCACTTTTGTAATAGATCTTTTGAAGCCCTTATGCGAAAGTATGCCATAACTCACAAGTTGTCCACACCTTATCATCCTCAAACTAGTGGGCAAGTTGAGGTTTCCAATAGACAAGTCAAGCTTATATTGGAGAAAACTGTGAACCAAAACCGGAAGGATTGGTCCATCAAACTTGTAGATGCTCTATGGGCCTACAGGACCGCCTTCAAGACAATTCTAGGAATGTCTCCCTATAGGTTAGTCTATGGCAAACCTTGTCACTTGCCCGTTGAGTTAGAGCACCGAGCCTTATGGGCAATCAAGCAATTGAATTTCGACTTGACTAAGGCCGGTGACCTTCAGAAATTACAAATTTTCGAATTGGAGGAGTTGAGAAATGAAGCCTATGAAAATGCTAGGATCACTAAAGAGAGAGTCAAGATTTTCCATGACAAGAACATCGTAAGAAAAACCTTTGTCCCCAGACAAAAAGTCTTACTCTATAATTCTAGGCTTCATCTTTTTCCAAGAAAATTGAAATCGAGATGGACTGGGCCATTCATTGTAAAAACTGTGTTTCCACACGGTGCACTTGAGATCAGTGACCCCAAGAATGGAAATGACTTTAAGGTAAATGGTCAATGCCTTAAACCTTTCTTGGAATCGGTGCCGGTAGATGAAACGGTAATGGGTCTTTTTGACCTAGTGTATCGGTAACTTTCCTCCTTCTCATTTTATTTCATGAACTTATACATTTCTTTCATACATTGGGGACAATGCATGAGATAAGTGTGGGGGAGGGTTCTAACATGACTGATATAAAAAAAATAAAAAAATTTAAAAATAAAAAAAAAATTTGAAAAGGGTAGACAGTATTTTGATATATTTTTTGTAAGAATTTAAGTCAATTTTAAGGAATAGGAGAATCATAATTAGGATTTCTTACACTTGGTCAAAATAAGATGACTTGTTTGATTTTTAGGGTCAGGAAGAAAATTTGTGAAAGTAATTTAGTCTTGATATTTATCTTGATGACATATGCACACAAAATACACTTACACACTTAGGTTTAAAAACAGAGACTCGTATGCCTTATAAAAAAAATGAAAAAAAAACAAGTCTAATTATTGATTAGCTAGGTGCTTTGGCCTAAGCAAGCCTTAGTATTTATGCAAAAGATAAGTAGATGAGTTTGAAGAAAAAAAAATTTGTATCCTCTGATTAAGCTGGGTATTTATGCCTCATGAAGCATAAGTATTCACGCCAAAAAGGGATACATCGTATAAATAAAACCTTGGTTTCGTGGCCTTATCTGCTCGAGTGTTTAAGTCCTTAGGGGTGTTTTCTCACCTGGTGCCCTAAAACTGTCCGGTTTGGGTGTCATCGACTGAATGCTCGTTACATGGGCAGATTAGAAAGCCTAATAAAATGGAGGAATAAATTTCACCAAAAATAAATAAATATAAGGCATAGGAGTTAATGTTGAAGAACCCTTAGTAAACTTCACAGTCACGATGGTGCATACGACTCAGAGTAAATTAATAGACTAGATGAGAAGTACAATTTGACTCCTTACTTTAATTGATGACTGTTTTTGAATAGAGACTAAGTTTAGGAATGATAAATTGATATTCCTATAACTTATAGATTACTTAAACTCTCACAAATATACTTCAAATATTTTCTCCTCCCAAAAAAAAAATGTGCTTTTCGAAAATACTAACATTTTTCTCTTTCTTTTGGATTTTGTGGGTGTAATCCGCTGAAAACCCTCACGAGACAAAACTCGTCCTCTAGGGGTGACCTAGAGGTTTAACAGCTTGTTGCACATGCTCAGTGCAATCGAGTGACCTGCGAAAGTGGTCTAATAATTGATTCAAGTTAGACTGATGTTTTGCTCGAGGGCGAGCAAAAGATAAGTGTGGGGTGTGATTTGTCACATACATTGCATTTATATAGTCACTTTACCACACTTGTTAGCTAATAAATTCTTTTAATAAGTTGTTTTTTTTCTTTGCTAAATGTAGGCCCAAGTGCTTAAAGGAAGAAAGGAGAAACAAGCCCAAAAGCCCACCCAAATTCTGAATTAAATCAGAATAAATTCGAAGTGAAGAAATTTGGGCTAAATCTTGGCAAATCAAGATGTTGAGAAAAATCCTCCATGAATCGAGTGGTTGAAGCCAAAGAATCAAGACTGTTTCGTTAACAGTTGGGAGCATAAACCAGAAAACCAGCAGGAGATGCAAGCCACACTTCAAACCAGGGAGCTGTCACCTTTTGGTGTGGCCACCTGGCCACACCTGGGCCGCGGAAACGCGGCCCAAGCCGCGTTTCCACGGCCTAACCACTTCTGTTGGGGGAGCGTTTGCTCCCCCAACCTTCCCGGGATTCTATCTTTCAGGTTTTTGGCTATAAAAAGGGGTTTCAGTAAGGAAAAAAAAACAGCGAAGACTAGGATTAAGTTTTGCTTTTATTTTCTTAGAATCTAGGCTCTTTGTTAGTTAGAACACAAGTTGTAATTCTGTTGTTTACTTTGTAGTTCAATTTAAAAATTTGTGAGAGAGAGGACTGAGAGCTTGTACTTGAAGATTGAAGTGACAGCAATACAAGAATCAAGCCACCTTTCCTTCCACTCGTGTTTCGGTATGTTATGCATTATTATGTTTGCTTTGTTGTTTTCAATGGATAACTAAAAGATTTTCTGGGCTAGCTATCGAACTCTCTCTTGTTTTCTTCTCTTCTTTTTTTTTTAAAGAAAAAAGTCCCAATGACTCATATGCATGCCTCCCTTAAAAGCCTTTCTTTTTGAAAGTGTTCTTGAAGGCGCATGAGGATGGGTATGGATAGTTGAATTCACCATTCTTTCTTGAACTTCTTGTGAATCATTTTTAATTCATTCTTGTTTCTTCGCGCTTTATGTTTTAATATCCGATTCCAACTCTTTCTTGAAGAAAAAGGACTCAACTCTTTTGCATCTTATGTGCTTTACTTAAAGCTTTCAAAAAAAATCAACTTTAAGTTTTGTAAATGATAACTTGAGGGACTTAATATTTTAAAAGAAGATGAACAATTGAGTAGTAAGCCCAGATTTGATTTCTTATTATAAAACAACAACACAACTCTTAAGTTTTTTTTAAAATCATCTTCTCCAAATCCTTTTCTAAAAGCTGAAATTTCTCTTTTTCATCTCTTTTCCTTCCATTCTCTTTTTCCTAAAAAAAAAAAACGAACACAAATTCCTTGTTTTTAAAACGACGCATCGAAAAGCTTCCATCGCATCCCTCCTCGTGGACACGACCCGTTAGCCACAAGCTACACGGTAAACTTTCGAACTCTTGATTGTTCTTTATTTTAGCAATCAGAGTATTACCTCTCTTTTATATCTTGTTATATAGCCTATATGTTTTGTCATCATCAAAAAGGGGGAGATTGTTGGCCCAAAAGGTTACACTCTCTATTTGTTTAAAGTTTTGATGATAACAAAACACATAGGAGCTATATGGTACTAATAAGTTATTTAAGATGAGTTTCAGGTTTGTACCATTCATGATGGCCATTACTTAGCTATTGCAAGATTTTCAAGATTTATGGTGCTAATAGGGCAAATGGCGTTAGAGGAAGTGTTCATAGAAGAGAAGGCTCTAGCAAGTGTTCATAGAAGAGAAGACTCTAGTATGGCTCAAAGACTTCATTGTGGCTTAGAGACTTCATTATTATTATTTTTTTTGTTTTATAGTTTGTTAAAGAATAGTGAATAGGTTTGAAGCTCCAATTCCTACACACAAGTTTTTGTGCACATGTCTTTTCTAAAAGTTTCTCCTATATATATATACACAAAATATTATAAAATATAGTTTATTACTTATAAACTTCATTTTGTGTATTATACCTAGTCTTTATCAAAACTATCAAGATCTCTTCAAAATCTTTTCCAAAAATCAGTTTTTCGCCTGCTGCGGTCGACCGGGAGGTCGACCGGCTTTGTTTCAGGTCAGATCTGTCGACCGACCGGTCGACCGAAAATCTGACCGTTTGGGTGCGTGCATGTGTGCACGTCTCCCGGTCGACCGGGGCGGTCGACCGGGCGGTCGACCGGACCCCATTTCGGTCGACCGACCTTCGGCCGACTGAAAGTCATCAACCTTTGTTTGTTTCGGTCGACCGGGCGGTCGACCGTGGGCCTGCAACTGCCAAATTTTTTGAAAACCCGATCGACCGGCTGGTCGACCGTGGCTGGATTTCAGCCTTAACGGCTATATTTTTTAACACATTTTTAAACATTGGTTTTCTCTCTAAACGAGTTTAGGGGCTGGTTTTTGGGTCAAATATTTCCTAATTACCTATTGTATTAGTTTACTCTTTAATCCCTATCTCTATCCTATAAATAGGGTTGATTAGGTTTGAGGTTCTAACAACAAGCATTTGCAAAAATATTCAAGTTTAAAGCTTTCAAAAGAAATTTTTGTTCTCTGTTTTTGTGCTAAAAAATCTCTATCTTTACTGAAGTTTTGATTCAAAACTCTCTTCAAATTCATTTTCTTTTTCACTTACAATACTTGAGCTTCAATCCTACACATTGTTCTATAGGATTTTTGTAAGGGAAAAAGATTTTTCAAAAGAGGGTTTGTGGTCTTTTGATTACCAAGAAATTCTTGTACTTGTGGCTCCATTACCTCTGGACTAGAGGAGTGTGATTGAGGAGTTGGGTACTCCGGTGTGATTGTAACTCTTTGTGAAAGTTATAGTGGTTGAAAAATCCTTTTGGGTGAAGGCGGGGACGTAGAGCTGGGTGCTCGAGCCTCAAAACAAATCTCAGTGTTTGCGATTGGTTTACTTGCTTCATCTACTTGCTTTATATTCATTGCAATACTTACTTGTTTCATATTCATTGCTATATTGTCGATCAATACTCATACAACAAGATTGCAATACGCACCTCAAACTCTTATCTAGAGGAATCACGAGGAAGGAGTTCAGAACCCTTCACGGGGTATTCAGCTTCTAGTCTTGTTTTGGGTGATCGTTACATCATAACATTTTAATTTGTGCATTGATTAGCATTATCACCTATTCACCCCCCCTCTAGGTGATTTCATGTTTCTGTCTATCCTGAGCTGCCTTGAGACGCTCACGGATGACCTTAACTTTCTCTACCGTCTGAACTATAATCTCGGGTCCCAGCAGCCGCCTATCGCCAATGTCATCCCAACATAAAGGAGACCTACACTTCCTCTCATACAAGGTTTCAAAAGGCGCCATCTTAATACTAGCCTGATAGCTGTTGTTATAAGCAAACTCCGCAAAGTGCAAATGATCCTCCCAAGATCCCTTGAAATCTAGCATGCATGCCCTCAACATGTCTTCGAGAATCTGAATCGTCCACTCTGATTGTCCATCAATCTGCGGATGATATGCAGTGCTGAACTTCAAGCGGGTTCCTAAACTTTCCTAAAGACTTCTCCAAAAGTGGGATAGAAATCTAGTGTCTCTGTTAGACACAGTGCTGACTGGCACACCATGGAGCCTCACCACCTCCTGCATATACTTCTCTGCTAATAATTCCGTAGACTACCCCAGTCTGAAAGGAATGAAATGTGCTGACTTCGTGAGGCGATCCACTATAACCAATACTGCATTATTCTCCTTCTGGCTGCGAGGTAAGGCAGTGACAAAATCTATAGTAATGTACTCCCACTTTCATTCCGGAATTGGCAGAGGTTGAAGAAGTCCAGCTGTCCTCTGATATTCCGCCTTCACCTGCTGGCATACTAGGCACTTTGCCACATACTGAGTAATCTTCCGCTTCATCCCATGTCACCAGAACCATTGCTTCAGGTTTGGTACATCTTTGTCCCCCCTGGATGTATAGAATAAGCCGAGCTATGGGCTTCAGCCAACACTTCTTGCCTAACCTCTCCCTTTGGTACACAAATTCTGTTATCAAAACGGAGCGTCCCATCTGCATGGATCTGTATATCTGACCTCAACCCGGCTTCCACTTATTCCCTGAATTCTTGCAATTTAAGATCTCCACTTTGAGCTTCCCTGATCTTCTCCAATAAGATTGGTTGAATCTGCATGACTATCAATTTACTGTGAGATATTGCCCTTCGAATTACCATCAGGTCCATTCGCCTCATCTCCTTGAATAATTCTTTCTGTTGAGTGATTTGCATTTCCATATACACTTCCGATTTCCTGCTCAAGGCGTCTGGTACTACATTGATCTTTCCAGAGTAATATTGTAGATCAATATCGTAATCAGCTATCAGCTCCAACCACCTCCTCTGCCTCATGTTTAGCTCCTTCTGAGTGAAGATGTACTTCAAGCTCTTGTGATTGGTGTAGATTAGCACCTGATCACCCAACAGATAGTGCCTCCAAAATTTCAAGGCGAAAATCACTGCTGCCAACTCCAGATCCATGCGTAGGGTAGTTCCTCTCGTGGGGCTTGAGTTGTCTGGACGCATATGCTATCACATGCCCATGCTGCATTAGCACACATCCCAATCCTTTCCCTGACGCATCACTGTAAATGACCATACCACCAGTTTCATCAGGCATCTTCAAAATTAGAGCCGTCATCAACCTCTTCTTCAATTCTTCGAAGGCACTGGCACACTCCGCTATCCATACATACTTTTCCCCCTTCTGGGTAAGCTTGGTCAGAGGTCCTGTAATTCTTGAGAAGTCTTGCACGAATCTCCAGTAGTATCCAGCTAACCCCAGAAAGCTCCTAATTTCGGTTACTGATTTCGGGATAGGCCAATTCCTCACTGCCTGAACTTTGCTGAGATCCACTGAGATAGCTTCTCCCGAAACAATATGCCCCAAAAATGCCACACTCTTAAGCCAGAACTCACACTTGCTTAGTTTGGCATAGAGCTTCTCCTGCTGAAGGGTCTGCAACACGATTCTCAAGTGCTCAGCATGTTCTTCCTCGCTCTTAGAATAAATTAGAATATCATCAATGAATAATACTATGAACTTATCTAAGAATGGAGAGAACACTCGATTCATCAAATCCATAAAGATTGCTGGAGCATTGGTCACTCCAAATGGAATGACCAAGAACTCGTAATGACCATAACGAGTCCTAAAAGCCGTCTTCGAAATGTCTTCCTCCTTCACCTTCAGTTGATGATATCCAGACCGAAGATCTAACTTCGAGAATACCTTAGCTCCAGTTAGTTGATCAAACAAGTCACCTATCCTAGGCAAAGGATATCTATTCTTGATAGTGACCTTGTTCAACTCCCGATAATCAATGCACATCCTTCTGCTACCATTCTTCTTCTTTACTAACAACACCGGAGCTTCCTAAGGTGAAACACTGGGTCTGATGAAGCCTTTATCCAAGTATTCCTGCAGTTGCTTCTTCAATTCGGCTAGCTCCACAGGTGCCATTCGATATGGTGCTTTAGAAATAGGGGCAGTACCTAGAATGACTTCGATAGAGAACTCCAAGTTTCGATCTGGCGGAAGTCCCGGTAGGTCCTCTGGAAATACATCTAAAAATTCCTCCACAACCGATATCGGCTTCTCTTGAGTTTCTGCGGTGGCGTAGTCCCTTGCTGCTTCTGTCTGGATGCCTTCGATCCCCGATGAGCTGGAACTCGAACTGATATGGAATCCTGAAGATCACACTCTTATTCGGCAGTCTATCACCGCATGATACTTACTAAGCCATGTAATGCCTAGGATCACATCATATCCACCGGTGTCTATCATAAACAAATCTGCGCTTAACTGTCTTCCGCAAATCTCCACAGAACAAGACTACATACCCTACTAGTGGTTATAACCCCACTCCTGGTACTAATTTCCCACTGGTTATCCATATCATTACAGGGTATAGCATGCATCATAACAAATCTAGTAGATATGTAGCAATGGGAAGCACCAGAATTAAATAACGATACAACTGGACTGGAATGAACCAGAATGGTACCTGCTACAACTTTCTCTGATGCCTCAGCTTGCTCTGCAGTCAGGTTAAAAGCCTGGCCTCTTCCACGTCCGGTTCCTGCCCACCTCTGAGCTTGTTCGAACACCTGTCATTGTGAAGGAAGTGGAGCTCCTCTACTTGCGGGCACAGGGTTCCTCCTAACTGCTTCTGATGTTGGATGGGCAGGCATGATGCTCCTCGGCCTCTTGGAAGGACAGTCGGCTAGTTCGTGCTCTCTGGATCCACAAGCGAGGCATTGACCATTTGCCCACCTGCAATTCCGCCGCAGGTGTCCCAGTTTCTAGCAGAAGTCACAGACCGTCAAGGGCGGGGAAGTAGTGATCGGCCGCCTGCCCAGTGGGGCATTGCTGGGCTTGGATGGAGGTAACTTAGTAACTTGCTCAAAAGGTCGCTTTAATGGCCTCATCTGCAATCTGCTCCTGCTCTCCTTTTTCATCACTTGTTCCAGACCAAGAGCAGCACCGAGGACCTGAGAGTAAGTCCTCAATTGCTATGTGACCAAAAATTTTGAATGTCCAGTCTCAATCATTACTGGAATCGGTTTGCCCGGTCTTCTTCCTCGGCTACCATATATGGAGCGAACCGGCTTAGCCTCAGGAACTCTGCTGCATACTCATCCACCGTCGACTCCCTTGTCGTAAGTTGATGAATTGCTGCTCCATCTCCCTTCTAGCAGTCTTGTGGAAGAACCGCTCATAGAAGCTCTCTGAGAACCTCTCCCATGTGACCGGCTTCTCCAATCGTCCCTCCTCAGCGAGCCACCATGTTCGAGCCACATCAGTCATTTAGACCTTGACTACCTCTACTTGATCTTCCACCGGAACACGAGCTGCATTCAGGAGATTGGTCATATCAACTAGCTATTTCTCTGCTTTCAAAGGCTTTTCTGTACCAGTAAAAGTGGCTGGCTGCAATCTCCTGAAGTCTGAAATGTTCCCAGGTTTTGGTCCCCGAGGAGTCGCAGACCTCTCCATGGCCTCCGTGGCTGTTTGTTGTGCTGCCACCAACCCATCTCGAAGAAGTGCTGTCTGCTGCGCTGTGATTCTACCAGGCCCCAGAGTACCCCCACCAAATCAGTAGCATCATCACGAGCAGCGATGCTATCGGAGGGAAGTCGTTGAGCCATAACTCTGAGAATAAAATAAAAATATTAATTAAAAATATGGTAGACATACTTGTACTTGAAGCTGGATTACTAAACCTTGTACTGTTGGTAAGAGCATGTCCATTTAGAATATTATATATCTTAACAACCTGGCTCTGATACCAAAAAAACCCTATCACGCCTCGTAATCATAATACCCATAAAAAGGGTACGTGACGAGAGCCGGCGACGTATTTTCAAAATAAATACGTTAAGCCTCGTACATTGATTCAAATTAAAAAAAGGTTTATCCATTATTCCAGCTAGAAGAAATCAAATACATAATGTCAACAAAGGTTTTACTTATTACAACATAATGAAATCATAGAAAACAGGACAATAAAAGTCTCTCACATATGAAGATAGAAAAGATCTGTCTACTGAAGATCAGCAAGGTGCTTGAATTACTCTTGCTCCTGCAGAGTCTCTGGATCAGAACCTGAGCAAGCAAATTCAGGATCGTCAATAGCGACCTAAGTGAGTGATAAAAAGAGGGGATATAAAGATAACATGTAAAATCTAGCAACACATGTATAATCAAGTATAGTTATCATACTATTGTCTAGCATATGTGAGTCATGATAAAACACAGCAATATACTTTATATAACCATTTATTACTGCAATCTATCCTATGTAAAGTCATGTGTTAAGATGTCCTGTGTATGTCTATTCTTATTGTCTAGTTATTTGAAATAGATAGTTGGAGACGGGTATCTATGTTTTAGGTGGGTCCCGTACATACCCGGGACCACGGCCTCAGTTTCCTGGCGCTGAACCAGGCCGTACCGCAGGTACTCAGTAATAGTAATAGTAATAGTAAAACTATAGACAGTAGATAGTGAACAGATGAGATGCCAGTCATCTCCCGGGAGCCTTGCAGTGGAACCCTCTTTCGACTGCGCAACCTGTATCTTAGGTCCACCCAAAATACCGATACCGTCTCCTCTATCAATTTCCCCACCCGGTGTAAGTTATCTAATAATCATGTTATATAAATCACTGGGCATAACAGTAACAGTAGTAGTGACAGTGTAACAGTAGAACAGTATGTACTTTCCAGTGACTTGATAATATAATCCATCTCATCATTTACAATTTTAAACAATTTTCAGATTTTTCTAGAAAACCCAACAATCACTTTAGTAACTTACCATTTAATAATAGAAATAAACAAACATTTCATAATAAATGAAAAATAATAATACTTATAAAGTGAGTAAAAGAACACTCACCTGGGCTATCACGCGTCCAAGCACCAATCGAAGAAATCTACATTAATATATATTTGAATTAGAATTTATCGAACTTTTCATATATCGACTTTTACATGAAATATTCTATTTATTTAGTATTTTAAATCATATGTGGACAATCCAGATCTTTAAATAAGGTTGCATAATGAAGTATAAAGTTTATGGGATTTTTCAGATTTTATTTACTGATTTTTATGTGGTTTAAATGGTTTAAAACATGTAATTTTTTTAATGGGTCTGAAAATTAGAATAGCGGGTTTCGACTTTGAATGTAGTGGTTCAGTCCCATATGAGCTACAATTAATTCCAAACTTTTTCTGTAGATGATAGGAGTTATCTAGATATTTATCCCTATTTTTGTTTATTTTTTTTCAAATTTTTATCTAGCAAAAAAAATTTGCTTTTCAAAACTTAATGGGTCTGTTTTTTTTTTGTAATTGGGTCGGATTAAATGAATTAGAAGCCAAATCTGTGGGCTCACAGCAATTTGGGCTTCTGAAACTAGGCTTTAGCATTAATTTACGTTTATTTCTTTTTTTCCCCCTTTCTTTCTTTCTGTTTTCTGGCCTGGCCCATTGGCCAGGCCCAGTTTCTATTTTTTTTCTTTTTCTTTTTCTTTTTATTTTCCTGGGCTTGGGCCAGTTGCGGCCCAGCTCTGTTTCTTTCTTTCTCTTTTTTTTTTGTTTCTGGAACTGGGCCTGGGCTCTGCTAGGCCCTTTCTTATTCTTTGTTTTTTTTTTCTTCTGGATCTGAGCCTGGCCCATGGAGCCAGGCCCAGGGCTTTGTGTTTTTTTTTTCTTTTTCTTGCACTCGGCCCAGTGGCTGCCCAGGCTACTGGGCCTGGGCAACCCGGGTGCGGGTCTGCACCTGGGTCGGGTGCAGACCCGGCTGCACAGACCCTGCTGGGTCTGTGCAGCCGCATTGCTCTCAGCCTTTGGCCGAGAGCAGTTGCTCCCTTTTATTTTTTTTATTTTTTATTTTTTATTTTTTTAACACAACATCATATATACCTACCTCTATATATATATATATATATATATATATATATATATATATATATATATATATATTCCAATCTTATTTAATTTTCTCCATAAATAATATCTTGATACATTACCATACGTATTTAATTTAGATTGTTAGGATTAAGTTCTAAATTTCTTTGTGGAAGGAAAATTATGTATTTGGTTATTTATTTAATATGCAATTTATTTAATCCAACTCATTTCTTTTTCTTTTTCTTTTTTTTTTATATTCCAGAATTTACTTAAAGTTTTCTATAATCTAATTGGGGTAATAAATCATTACTTATTTAGGTTTTATTTAATAAGCGTGTTGCAGTAAGGATTCCTGGAAAATAAATCTAAGCATGGTAAATTAAATTTTATGGATATATTTTTTTGTCATACAATTTATTTTATGAGAAAAATGTATATCAGCCTGCGGGCTGAGAGTACTCTCTCAGCCTGCGGTGACGTGCCTCACTTTGTCACTTCACTGACTTGCAGCACGCTTTTAGGAAGAAGTTAAATTACCAAATACCCCTTATGAAAAGCAATTCTTTCGGTAACCTTCCTTATTGTTTATTATTATTTTTCCCCTTTTTTTGTCGCTCTTTATAGATTTTAGGTTATTCTATATGAATTACTTTTCCCCCTATTTCCTTACCTCTTTTTGAAAGATCTAGTTTCTCCTTTTTCAGCCTGCGATAAACTTTTTCTGAAATATAAAATCTTTTCAGATCAATTTTTTCTCCAAAATATTTAATGTCGACGTCTGAGCAGTCTACTGGCGATCTAAATATGGAAGATATTGCATCTGGTTCTAGTTTCTCTCAGAATATTGAAAATCTTGAAGGGTTGACATCTTTGCATGCCGATCAACAGTTTTAATTGTTTCATTTTTTTTAAAAACAATTTCTTAAATATTGAATTTTTTCTCTTTAAGTCCATGAGGTACTGCGACCTATAACAAATGATTTAAAGTTTTAGAAATGCGACCGTTTTAATATTCGGTCGCAATCTTATTTGAAAATAATCTCCGGTTGTGAAATCTTTTTTTTTTTGGGTATGCGTCTTAGGTCGCAGTCTTTTGTAAGGAGTAATATAGCTTTCTTCACATACGGGTAACTGCGACTTAAGTCGCAGTCTTTGGTAAGGAGTAATATAGATTTTGTCACATACGGATAACTGCGACTTAAGTCGCAGTCTTTAGTAAGGAGTAGTATAGATTTCTTCACATACGGATAACTGCGACTTAGGTCGCAATCTTCATTAAAGGAGTATTATAGATTTCATGTCGTATGTGAAATCTTAATTTTATTTACTGCGACTTAGGTCGCAGTCTTTAGTAAGAAGTAATATAGATTTCTTCTCATACGGATAACTGTGACCAAGGTCGCAGTATTTGATAAGAAGTAATATAGTTTTCATCTCTTATGCGACCTTGGTCGCATTTATATAACTTATATTTTATAATACAGTGATATCTAAAAAATATTTATATTCATTTAATTCGTGTAATTGTTTTTTGTAGGATATGAATGCACATGGAGAAACGTCTGGAAGCTCAGATAAGTTTATAGGGAAACAGTTCCTGTCGGATATGGAAGCATACAATTTCTACAATTGTTTTGCAAGGAATAGAGGTTTTAGCGTGAGAAGAAAAGGCACAGATAAGTCACGGAAGCCTCCTTATGAGATTATTTGCAGAAAATTTTGCTGCAACAAGGAAGGTCTGAAGAAGTTGTGTGACAAAAGACAAGAGGGGCTTACAGTGCATCGTCGAGTTAACACTAGAGTAGCTTGTCCTGCTGAGATGCATATCCGTCTTCGTTTTTTTTGGACAAAAGACGTTGGGTTATCACAAAATTTGTTGATACTCATTCACATGAATTGTCAAGCCCGGATAAGGTACATCACCATTACTCTCACCAGAATCATCGTTCAAAAATTAGCAGAAGCATTATGAGCAATCTGGTTGATGTTGGAATGCGGCCTTCAAATATTTCCCGCGTTGTTAATGCAATGAGCCAGGGAGAAGGCTATGAAGAAGTGAGCCCTCAACAAGTTATTGATTTCACTCGTCAACGTAGAAATAACTGCGGTCATGAGTTTATTGCTATTATCAAATATTTTCAAGAGAAAGCCGAGACCGATCTAGAATTCTTCTTTTCAAGTGAAGTCGATAACGCGGGCACACTTAGAAGCATTTTTTGGGCTGATGGAAGAGCTATTTCCTCGTATCTGAGGTTCTGTGATGTGATCGTTTTTGACACAACATACAGGACTAATCACTTGAGCTTGCCATTTGCTCCATTCACTGGAGTAAATCATCACCGGCAGTCAATTTTGTTCGGCTGTGCATTGCTTGCTGATGAGCAGAGGGATACTTTTGTTTGGTTATTCCAAAAATGGCTCAAGTGCATGCATGGAGTTGAACCGAAGCTGATTATTACTGATCAGGATGCGCAGATTGGTGACGCCATCAAGATTGTTTTTCCAACTTCTCGGCACCGTTACTGTTTCTGGCATGTGCGGAAACATATTGCCGAGCAACAAATCCTAATGGCAAACAAGTATGGAGAAGACATGGTCTCCGATTTCCATGTTTGGTACACCTCCCGTGATATAAGCACTTGTGAGGAACGATGGCGTTTGATGAATGAAAAATATCAGTTAGAAGAAGAAGATGACAGTTGGTTGATGAAGATGTACAGGCTGCGTGGACATTGGGTTAATGCATATCTCAAGGATGTTTTCTGTGCTGGAATGACAACCAGTCAGAGGTCCGAGAGCATTAATTCCTTTTTTGATGGTTTTGTTAACTCAAACACGAAACTAGTGAAATTTGTTCACCAATATGATAAAGCTGTTGCTTCCCGTCGTACATCTGAATCTCTTCAAGATTTTCGGGGTTTAAATTCTGTGCCCAATTGTACATCCAATCCATATGAGATTCAGGTTTCGAAGTTGTATACACCGAAGATTTTTCAGTTGTTCTAGAAGGAATGGGAAGTTGTAATGACACTATTTTCAGAAGAGGTGGAACATGACAAACCTGGTTCAATATATTTGGTTGGTAATTTTTCAGAATCAAAAGACAACTGGGAAAAGGTCAGTTATGATAAGGGCGAAAAACTTCATGTTTCTTGTAGTTGCTCGTTATTTGAAACAGAGGGTATCCTATATAGACATATTCTGTGTATTTTGTGGCGCAATCACGTTACGCATATACCGGAATCATATATACTTCAGAGATGGAGGTTGGATGCTCGTTACAAAAATGTTGCAATTGAAAATGGCATGAATCCTTTTCCCAGTCAGGGCACTCCACGGACGGCTAGATTGTAGACAATTTGTTCAAAATTTAATTCAATTCTTGAGATGATCGCTGATTCTGATATCCATCTTTCAAAGTTGGAGGCAGTTTTGGAAAGTTTTGCCCAAGATACCACTAAAGAATACAGAGCCATGTTAGGAAATGATCATTCATCACAGCCTAAAACTGCGGTTGGTTCCAGTGGATCCGTTGTCGTATTGCGAGATGGTGAAGAATTGAATATACGTGATCCAATTGGTCCTGTACCAACCAAGGAGAGGCCTAGAGCTGCATCCAGGCTTAAGTCTGATTTTGAAGATTCTATATATCAGAAGGAAGTTAAGCATCGAAGATGTGGTAACTGCCAAGAGCTGGGCCATTACAGGACTGGTTGTCCGTTACTGGTATTACATTAAACCTGTTAATCATTTTTTTATACCGATTAATCTTTAAAATTCTTACTATTTGTTTTTTTATTGGCAGAAGAAGTAGGTTTGGGTTGCCTCCATCTCGAAGGAACAAAGAATTCATTTTTTATGAAGTGCGACCATGGTCGCACAGTGTATAGAGATTAAGTCGCAGTCCGCCACTGGCGTGTCATTATAATCAGATTTATTATCATTCTTTGATTTCTACTGTATTATTTTTTGTATGTAGTTGTACTTTAAAGTTTTACTGCTACAAAATTCTACACTATAGTTTAATTTTTTTGTATATAATGTAGTCAGAGTCTTTGGTCGCAGCGTACATTTAAACTGCGATGTTAGTCAGAGACTTTGGTCGCAGTGTACATGGTTAATTGCGACCAAGGTCGCAGTGTTGTTATTGATAAAGATGGCCATCAATTGCAATCTAGGGTTGGATTACATGGACTGCGACTAAGGTCGCAGTACGTTAGTTAGGTGTTTCCTTTATATTAACATGCATAGCGACCAAGGTCGCAGTGTTATTTTTTATTAAGACTCCCGCCAGCAATTCCGACAAAGGTCGCAGTTTTGTTGCTGTATCTCAAACAGGTCAATACTGCGACTTTAGTCGCAATACAATTACTGAACGCATGTTTGTTTCTAACATCAGTACGCAATAGTAAATTCCAAGTTGAAACAAATGTAGAATGGAAATAATCAATGGAACTTATTATAAATAAATCTATAGAAATGTTTATAAATTAAATCAATACAAACAAAAAAGTTATGCAATGAATTGCAATTGCAATTATTTTTACATTTATAAAATAAAAAATTGTTCTATATCAATAAATTCTCAACTGTTAATCATTAAATACTGTCCTTCGTATAATTTCTGTTTCTTCATCCCAACTCTTCTCTCTATCTGCAAGTATCATGTATGCAAGCTCACTTCTTAGTCTCTGTACATCAGCATCTGTAACATCATCAACAGCTGATGGACTACCAGACGTTATGCTTTCCATGTACTTGCATACATATACACCGCAATCAACACTGAAAATTCCACAGAGTAATCATTAAATGAAATTAGATTTCAAAAAATTATATATGAAAGGTAGAAAATATGAAAGGTAAGGAGATGTCAAAAAATTATATACCTGTTTGTTTGTTGGGGGCATCTTCTGTATTTTATATTTATTTTTCTCATTAATTTATTGAAATCAATCTGAAAAATCTTTATTAATCTTTCTTTCTGCAATGTCAATAGAAACAAAAATTAGTATTAATAAAATTAAATGTCAGTTTCCAGTAATCGAAATATTAAATTTCAACTCACCATTGTTTTTGCATCTTTTCGTAAAGATGTAATATACTACTTTTTTTGTCAGCTGGAACCAAAGAGTTGCAAAAAATCCACTCTTGTGTATCGGCATCAAATACCAACAAGGTCCAGTGAAATCCGGATTCGTCGGCACTATGTTTGTGATTGATCGGGAAGAACATGTACTGCACATCAGCTGTCCAGTTTTTCAACAGCTTCTGCTTGATGAAATGATCTTCCAAATCTTCACTTTTATTTACAACACCGTGCTGCGGACAAGAAGGAAAAAATAAATAAAATACAAAATGAATTTAAAATATAAGAAAAAATTAATTAAAATAAGAAGTCATTAAGTCAAGACAAGACACTGCGATCAAGGTCACAGCGTTTCTTATTAGCATATTTTTTAACTGCGACCTTAGTCGCAGTACATGAGTTAGTCGCAATACATCTTAATTATAAACTGCGACCTAAGTCGCAGTACATGCCTACACAGATAGAGAACATGATTTAAGTCGCAATACATTTTAATTATAAACTGCGACTTTAGTCGCAGTACAATAGTTAGTATCAGTACATTTTAATTATAAACTGCGACCTTAGTCGCAGCTGAGACCTTAGTCGCAGTACACTCCTACACAGAGATAGAGAATATAAGTAATCTGTTCCACAATTGATATTACAGTAAACCGTAAAGGAGAAAGTAGATTTTTACCCAAGTTTCACTCCGGAAGAATATGCTTTTTAATCCTTTTCCCTTCTCTAGATGCTGCATGTAAAAATGAATGATATTTGCATCTAAGTCTCTACTGAATATCAGGTCTTCAATGTCATTCCTTGTAATAAAGATTCCGTTTTCGGTATCCTGATACGCAGTAGAGCTGCAAGATATTCAAAACAAAGTTAGTAATTTAAATGTTCTTATATAAAGGTATAACAGATTTTTTGATATGAATTAACTTACTCAGAGAAGGACTTGTCGAAGAAATTTTTTATAAGAGCTTGTTGATGGGGCTGCAGAATTCTGTATGCTCTGGTTTCGTTCAATTCTCTCGATTTTGGCTCAGTAGAGGAAATCTCTTTGTCGCCGAAACCAGTGGCAGAACTCACAGCCGCAGGCTGTGGAAGAGGATGTTCCTTTTTTTCTTCTTCTGTTTTGGATATACGAAGTCGGAGTCATCGCGATCTCTTTCAGCGCGCTTGCGTTCTTTGACTCCCCTTTCAATAGTTCCTTTAGAGCATTTCAAAACAGTTTCTTTTGAGGATTGCTTCTGAGGCGGAGTATGTTCTTGAATTTCTTCTTCAGAAGCTCTATCTCTTTAGATTTCTTGAGTCATTTGAGTTATATTCAGAGAAAAACTTGGCATATCTTCTCCATTAATATTTAAAATAGACTCAGAACCCATGATTTTATCCTCTTCCAGTTTTTTCTTCTTCTCCTCTTCAGCCTGCTTCTCCATCTGTTCCTTCATTCTTTTGTGCTCCTTTTCCTCTTCAACCTTCCTTCTAATTTCCTCTTCCGCCACTTTCGTCTTTTTCTCACTCTTCTTCTTTAACTCCTCCAACACCTTCCTCCTCTTCTCATTCTCTTCCTCTTCCCTCCTCCTCCTCTCCTGCCCCTCCTCTTCCCTCCTCCTCTCCACCTTTTCCAGTTCCTCCTTTTCCCTCCTCTTCTTCTCCTTCTCCTCTTCTTCCCTCATTCTCCTTTCATTCTCCTCCTCTTCCCTTCTTCTATTCTCCTTCTCCTTCTCCTTCACTTCTCTTCTCCTCTTCTCCTTTTCCTTCTCTTCTTCCCTCTTCTTCTCCTTCTCCTTCTTCGCAGCAGCGGCTGCTCTCAGCAGCTCTTCTTCTTCCTCTTCTTTAACTTTTAATTTCCTCTGCTGCCTTTTTTGTTTTTTCTTCTCTCTTTTTTCTCTCCTTTTTAATTTTAGTTCAGCCTTGAGTCTGTTCTCAGTCTCCATATTTTCAATTTTTTTCAAGCTGAGAAACATATTCTCTCAAGTACTGATTTTGAGACCTCAATTGTTTTATTTCTTCTGCTTGAACATCCGGTGGAGGTGGCAAATAACCTTCAAAAACTGGTTCTTACTCACTTGTTTCAGCCGGTTCTGGCTCCTTTTCCGCCGGGATGTAAGCTTCATTATATGTATGGTCTCCTTCATCTCCTTCTTCTTCTTCTTCTTCTTCTTCTTCATCTTCATCTTCATCTTCTGCTTCTTCTTCTTCCTCCTCCTCTTCCCCTTCAACAGGAAGGCCAACCATATTTTTTTCAGCAATAGAGATGTTGGCCATTCGATTGAAAATCTGAAAATAAACAGAAAAAAGTAAGCTAAAAATAAAACAATGAAATAATGAAACTGCGACCATGGTCGCAGTTTATTTATGAAGTATTTTTGAAAAGAATGCGACCATGGTCGCAGTATGCTTGTCATTCCCAAATTATCTGCCAAGCCATGCAGCTCAACACTGCGACCATGGTCGCATTCCTTGTAGAAGGTATTTTCAGGAGAATGCGACCATGGTCGCACATTGTTTGTCAGGCACAAAACTACGAAAGGTGCAGCTCAATACTGCGACTATGATCTCATTTTATTTGTACTGAACATAAAAAAAGTCTAACTTACAATATTGCTGTCAATCTCATTTAGATCAACTTCAAGTAGAGATTTACTAATATTTTGGAGGTCCCATCTTAAAACGCGTGGGGTTACGTTCTCTAAACCAGACCTCGGCTCAAAAATAGGAGCTCTCTCACATCGCTAATACTGCAAAAAAGGAAAATTAAATTAGTTTACACAAATATTCACAATTTTTTTGGGTTAAATTTCATACAATGTTGGCCAAATATGAGATTTTGTACTTACAATTATTTGCACGGAGCATCCTTGCAGCTCGTACGTGGTTTGCCTGAAGATGTCCATTGACTCAATCAAGAATTGCCAAACAGCTTTTGCCCAGCATATTGTCCTCATCAACTGCATATTGGCAATCTGTTCCACAATATACCACGGCACCGTGCATTTACTGCCAGAGAAGAAAAGAGTGGCCGACATGTATAGGATGATTAATGTGGTAAAGTCTTGAGCTGCAAGTCTGTACATGTCTCTTATAATTTCATGTAAAGTCATTTGCTGCTCAAGCTGTTCATCCTTTGTCACATCCAATACACCTCTCCACCTCTTCTTGACAAGAAGATCATCCAAAGCATCTTCAATGGATACTTTAGTGATCTTCTTTATATTGGGGAAATAATGTTTTATCACCCCTCTATCTTTCATTGTACATGTTTTATTCATCACAAAATCTGCCCCAATGATAGGTAGACCAAATGTGAGGGCAACATCCTCCACTGTTAACTCAATCTGTTTGTCCCCAATTCTAAATGTCCTTGTATCCCTATCATACTGGTCTAAAATACGCAATACAGTAACGTTTGATTTTAGACCCTTTTCAGCCCCAAATTCTTCATTGTAGAACGCCATGAAGATTGGGCCAAATGGGGTATTGTTCATCACCTCTACGAAATCTGCGTGAATGTACTTTTTAAATTTCTTCATGAACTCGCACATAGGTTTCAGGCTTGATCTCAGAGGACGAACCTTTATCTGTTGTTTACCTACATAGTAAGAAAAATTAAACAGTTCAGACCAATGATCATTTAAAAATTATAAGGGGGTCAAAGGCATATTTGTTTTTAATAAACTGCGACTTCGGTCGCAGTCATACAATGTAAACACAAACAACTTGCACCCGGACGACACTGCGACCAGTGTCGCATAAGTCTACAGTGCGATCATACACTGCGACCAATGTTTGTAAAAAGCATATTTTCTTTTATAAACTGCGACCACGGTCGCAATCATACATTGCAAACATAAAGTTGGACCAGGGTCGACACTGCGACCAAGGTCGCATAAGACTACACTGCAATAAAAACAGCTGCGACCACATTACCGCACTGCGACCAAGGTCGCATAAGACTACAGTGCAATAAGAAAAACTGCTAACCGGGTCAACACTGCGACCTAGGTCGCACAAGACTACAGTGCAATCAGAAACAACTGCGACTCGGTTCGACACTGCGACCAAGGTCGCATAAGACTACACTGCAATCAGAAACAACTGCGACCCAAGTATGATAAAACAAATGACGTTTAATACACTGCGACCTTGGTCGCAAGAGACGACAACTCATATTTAAACAATTGCGACCCCATGTCGTCAGTATGTAAGAAATAAAAAGTAAGTTTCATATACTGCGACCAACGTCGCATTCGGCTACAAGGAAAGGTCCAAAGAAAAAAAAACCAAAGTCGCACAAATCTGAAACTATAATTTTATCAACTGCGACCGAGGTCGCATGCAGTGTATGCAGATAAATTTTTCGAAAATAATGCGACATAGTAAAAATAGAAGGAAATAAAAAAAATTTAAAAAAATAGGACCTTTATCGTCATGTTACAAAATTTATAAATTTAAAAATGTATTCGACATCTAAAGTTTCAAAATCTCTTTCTTAACTGCGACCATGGTTCCAAGATTAAATAAAAAATAAAAAAATGCGACCTCGGAAATAAATCTGGAAAAAATTTAAAACTATTAAAATACACAAACGCTAAAAATTTTTGAAAATATCAGTTTTGTAGTACCTTTTTCCACGGATGATTTCTTAGGCGCCATCAGTTGCAAATATATTTTTTTAAAAAAAGGATCAAATTTGTGAAAGAAAATAACTATTTTGGATCAGAATCGCCGGTTGAAATTTTAGAACTGTAAATTTTTTTGAAAGCCAACTTTTTTACATAAGGTAGAAAGTTGTGAGGGAGGGTATTTTCGGAAAATACAATGTTGAGGTGACTGGCATTAAATTGGGCGGGAATTTTCAAGATTAGTCCGCCAAAATTGATTACAGATGTGGGGCGGTGATTTTGCCACGTCCGCCGGCTGAGAGAAGTCTCTCAGCCTGCTGGCTGAGGTACAGTAACCCCTTATTTTATTTGCATATATATTGGATAAGATCAAAATTCATTACAAGGAGAAGTTTAAGCATGGCATATCATTAATCTATAATTCATTTAATTATTTAAATCTTAGGGGAAGAATTTTTTTTTTTACATGATAGATTATTAATCTAGTTCAACAATTTAATCTAGATAAGAACAAATTAAATCATGATGCTTTAAAAAATTAAAATTTTACTTCATAAAATTTTTTAAAACCTACTTGGATAGATTCCCCTACGTCTGGTCCTCAATCTCCAACTGCTCCTCAACCTTCAAGCGGTTCTTCCGTCACGATCACGATTAGTTCTAAGAATGGTGAAGGGATGAGGATCAATGATAGATTAAGACTTCTTTCTAACTCTCGCTCTTTTTTTTTTCTGTTGTAAAGAAACAGGATAAAAGTTATGGTAATATAATAAGATAGAATATTTTAGATTAGGATTTTTAGGAATCAGTTAGTTAGGAGAAAAATTCAGGTTGTTAAGATAAGAGATCTCTAAAGATCTCTTGAGATCTTTCAGTTAGGAATTTGAATTTTTAATTTTGACTTTGGGTTATTTAAAATAATTTAGCTCTTCTTTTTAATCACATGCCAATGTGGCGTTTAGGTATTAGGATTTGTTACAAAGGAAATGAGTTTGAAGCTTGACATAAACAAATATGTATATGTATTTATTTATTTCTTTATTTTTTATTATTATTATTCTTTTTCTTTTTTTTTGTATTACAAAATAAGAGTATTACATTACACAAATAAGTATTCTTTTCCTTCTTCTTTATCTCACAAAACCCCAAAGTCCAAATATATAAGCACACCGTGAGAGTAGACATCTCATTTGCGTTAAAATTATATGATGGTTCAAATAGACAAACATTCATAAAATAATGCACGATTAACATTATTGACGTAAATCATCATCTAACTTTAACGAGGATCCAAATCCCTTAAAGAATAAGCAAGATATCCCCACCAGTTTTCCCCCAAAACATTATGAATTTGAATAAGTTCATCGGGACTGTTTGCTCGGCCCAGAAAAATGAGAACAATTTCAATTGTGTGTGTCAAGCATAAGGCCAATTCATGCATGATAAGAGATTTCCATACTTCTATAAATAAATATAAGACTAGAAATGGTTTATTTCTCCTTTCATTTTCGTGATTTTTGTGTGTTATGTTTAAGTAGGCAATAATCTGGTGCAAACACTTACTGTGATTTACGCTGTAGTATGTTCAAATAGGCTGTAGTTTGCGCTGAATGTGTGACTCCCTTGGGATTTCAAACTCAACTTTAGAACTATAGGTTCGAGGTGGGTTCTACGTGCTTAATAATGGATTGAACCGAATTGAAGCTAAATACGAACCCAAACACAAGCTAACCCAGAACGCTCAACCATCAAAGAGAAGTAACAGTTTATTTGATCTCCGATCTCATCTCTGGTTCACCTGATTCATGTCAGGTGGTACATGTTTGAAGGCCAATTGTTAGCTGAACTCATGCTGTATTCAATCTCCTAAATCTCAGGCTAGTAAATATGCTGAAAGATGTTGGGAGAGAGGAGATAAAGGAGATAGCGCAGAGATCGGAAGTCAAAGGGAGTAAGAACGGCACTTGCAGCAGGTCAAGACAGAACGCAGTCGACTGCTTGATCAACCAGAGGTGGAGCCAATCGACCGCCTGGTCAACCAGACGTGGAGCCGGTCGACCGCCCGGTCGACCAGTGTGCACGACTTGCACAGATACCGGCCGGTCGACCGTGGCAAAGGAACGGTCGACCGGAGCGGTCGACCGACTGACATGAGCCAGCTCTCGGTTGGTCTCGATCGACTGGTCCGGTCGACCGAGGACAAGGGCCGTTCGACCGGCCGGTCGACCGACAGACGCGTTTTGTTCTCCTTTTAGGATTCAGACTCCTTTTCTGTTTTGGTGTCGAATCCAATCAGGTTTTCCTAAATCTTTAGGACTCTCTGGCTATAAATATAGCCTAGAGCCCTAATGTTTTATATCCCTGAAAGTATCTCTCTTGTATTCGCTTGTATTGTTTGTTGAATCAATAAAATCTCTCTCCCTTACCCCGAGGACGTAAGCAAATTGCCGAACCTCGTTAAATAGTGTGTTGGCTTATTTTTCTCTATTATTTCTCTGTTCTTTTTATGTGTGTACATCTCCGGCTGCATCTATCTCTATTAGTGGATTCCTCATTGGTTGTTGCCCTGCGCTCCGACAAGTGGTATCAAAGCATCCCAGGTTCGCTGTGGGATCGTGTGTTTACTCCAAGGGCATCAGTTGCTGTCTGGAAGAGATCGTGTGTCGATCTCGGAGCAGCGTCGTGTGTCAATCTCAAAACAGCGTGTGGATTGCTCGAGGAATCAATTCAGAGGAGTAGATTGCTTCAAAAACTTTTTAAGGATTTCGCGTGGAGGTAAAAATCCTATCTTTATCTAGTTTATTTTATCTAACTCCATATGCTTTCACATTACTTTGAGGAATCAGTTGAGAAGATGGCTGGAAATAGTACATTTATGGTGAAATTGGTGAATCCACATCCATTGAGGATTGATGTGGTGAAGTTCGACGGTAAAAACAACTTCGGTATATGGAGATGTGAGGTGATGGATGCATTGACGGCATCAAATCTCGAAAACACTCAACGGTTGGAGAAGAAGTGTGATTCTACTACTAAGAAGATTGGGATAAGATGAACCGAACGGCATGTGGCTTGATCAGGTCTTATTTGATACAAGACATCAAGTATCGTGTGTTGCATGAAACATCTGTGAGGTAGCTGTGGGAGATCCTGAAAAAAAAGTATCTGATGTAAGGCATTGAATCGTTGTTGCAGTTAAATAGGGGGCTTTATCATTTCCAGATGAAGGGGAAATCTCCGTAAACGAACATATGAATAACTACACAAAGCTTCTTACAGACCTGGTTAATGTGGATGTGGAGATCGATGAAGAAGATTAGGCGGTAATTCTATTTATTTCTCTTCTTAAAGAAAAGTATGAGACTTTTACTCTTACATTGATCAATGAAAGAAAATCCCTTAACTACAATGAGGTATTTGTTGCTCTTATGAATTATGAAGTAAGGAAGTAGAATAGATTGTCTTCTTCAGGGAGCACAACAGCATTGGCAGTAAGAGGTAGGAGTTCCAATCGGAAGAACAGAGGTAATCAGGGAAGATCGAAGAGCAGATCAGGTTTCAGAGATCTAAAAAGGAACCAGTACGTCTTATGTAAGGAGTTAGGGCACTGAAAGGTTAATTGTCCGAAGCCTAAAGGAAGAAGAAGGAGTCGATGACCGAGGTAAATATCGCACAGGTGGTCAGTACTCATGCCAGTACTTCATAGGCATAGGCATTGGACTCAGACTCATCGGTATTTTCTTTCTCTGTTACTACTCCTACTGTTAAGAAAAACTCCTACTGTTAGTTTCTGAGATAATTCTGAGTGGATCTTAGATACAGGAGCTACTTATCATGTGTGCCCAAACATGAACTGGTTTTCTAGCTTTGAGAAGCTAGATGGATACTTCACGGTCATGGGTGATGATCATCCGTGCAATATGGAAGGGATAGGTACGATCCGTATCAATATGTTTGAGGGGATAGTATGAGAATTGAAGGAAGTGAGGTATGTACTTTAATTCAAAAGGAATCTTATCTCTATTGGTACTTTGAAAATATTAGGTCTTGTGGTATCTATATGAGATGGTGTTCTCAAGATGACCAAAGGCTCAATAGTGGTTATGAAGGGCGTCCGCCGGAACAATCTCTACTACTTGAAGGGTAGTATAGTTACAGGGCAGGTGAAGACTTCTATTTCTTTAAATAATGTTTGCACACAGGTCTGACAGATGAGGGTCAGACAGGGAGGTGAAAAGTCTTTACAAGCTCCAGCAAAAAAGGGATCATTGGAAGGTGCTTCTACCTACAACTTGGAGTTGGGTGAACACGGCGTTCTGGATAAGAAGAAGGTAAAATTCAGCACTGTTCCTCACCACTCTAAAGGTCTTCTTGATTGTGTTCACGTAAGTATTTTGAGATCTGCTAAGACTATATCACTTGGAGGTCATAGGTACTTTGTCTCTATTATTGATAATTTATCTAGGCATTGTTGGATATATCACATGAGATAAAAGTGTGAAGCCCTAAATATGTTAGTGAAGTGGAAGGATATGATGGAGAAGCAGACTGATAGGAAGATTAAGGAGTTACAAACTGATAATATTGAAAGATACAAGAACCAATTCCTACAATTTGGTTAGAACATTGGTATTGGTACTGACTTTACAGATAGTTACATTGGTTGGTTAAGGAGATAAATCATTCCTTACTGGAGAAGGTTCAGTGTTTGTTGTCTAATGCACGATTAGACAAATCATTTTAGGCTGAGACGATTGTGTGTGCTAGCTATATCATAAATGGATTGTCATCGACTGCGATAGGAGGTAAAACTTCACTAGAAGTTTGGTCTGAAAAAGCTGCTCAAGATCATGGTTTGTTGCAGGTATTTGAAAGTCCGGCCTACTTTAGTGCCAAAGATGGCAAGGTGAATCTGCGAGTAAAGAAGTTTGTATTTTTGGGTGTCAAAAGAAATCTGAAAGGCTACATGTAGACTGTCTAAAAATCACTGAAGACAAGTCTTCAGAGAACAGACTCTATACTCAGAGTCAAGGCTAATCATAGTCACTTGCGTAATTTCATGGCGCAGAGCATGAAGCTTGCGCCTCAACATCAGTATAGTACTCAGACGCGAGGGTCAAAGCCCGCATCCCAGCTGCACTGTAGCAACCAAGACGCGACACGAAGCCCGCATCAGTACAGTACCAAGATGCGAGGTTGAAGCCTGCGTCTCAATATCACTATAGTATCAAGTCGCAAAGTCTGAAACATGCGACTCGACATCACCGCAGTCCCAAGACGCAGAGCATGAAGCTCGCGTCTGGCAGAGTTCTAAAATCGCGTCTAGCAAGATTTGGAGTCGCATCTGAAACGCGAGGCTCGAAGCCCGCGTTTCGACTACAGAGAAGCTCTGCGTTACAGTTATAACTGTCCTCATTACTGGGCCAATCACTGGCCACGTAATGAAGAGAGTTAACCCCCATTATGGAGGGTTTTTAGGGGACAGTTTACCCCTGAAACCCCTATAAATAGCTCAGTTTGCTACTGGAGAGGAGAGATTTTGAGAGGTGTCGAGAGTTTTTAGTCGCAAGTCTCAGAGAAATCAGAATCTCTAGTTGAGGAATACAAAAGAGTTCGACTCTTCTAATAACTTGCTGAGTACAAGTTTGTTTTGCCACAAATCTCTTTGAGATTTCATTAGACGGGAGCTGTGCTACTCCGTCCATGGTCTGAAGAGAAAATTCCCAAAAGATTGTGATGTTCACCCGGTCAACGAAAAACAAGATTCACTTTCCACCGCCACATAAAGAACCCAGCATTAAACAAAGAGAAGATTTAAGTTTGAATATCTTCTCTCTTTTGCAATTGAAATTTTTGAGATTGCTGTAATATTTCATTGATTCAAGGAAATTTTATTACGATCCTTTAAATATTTCTTGGACCAAACAAGAGATGGCAACTCCGCTGGGGACTACTTTCTCTATTGATGAGCAAGTTATGACACAAGGTGACATCACCTACATAGGAAGAATGGTCGAATCGCTTGTCGTGGAATTCGACCAGGTAAAGTATAAAGAGTTCCTCTCTTTGCGGCTCCAAAAGCCCAAGAGCGCTGCAGTACAGTAAGGTTTCTTCGGAGATCCGCTCCCGGGCCTCTTCGAAGGCTTCTCCGAATGTGGTTTGTGCAGGGAGTATCATGGCTGGATGTACCACGCGTAACGCCCGCATCAATGTCTCTCACGAAACCCGCGAGGCCAATATTGTTGAAAGTCAAACCGGCCGCAACCGCCCTCTTCCTCAGCTCCCGGTATCAGGGGTTCCCGACAACCCTTACAACGTAACCGGAACGTCAACACAGGCTACGCGCGCGTCAACTACAGACGTAAGAAGCTGAAACAACTATCTGTCTAGCAGATACAGAACGCGAGACTCAAACTCGCGTCTCTTCTGAGTTACATCATATGCGCGAAGTCCGCATATGGAGACCAAAACGCGAAGGCTTGTGTTTCTGAGTCTTCACCTCTCAAACGCGACAACCAGTAGTGCAAAGTCCGTGCCTCTTCTCAGAGACACGAGATCCGCGTCTCGACAACAGAACGCGGGACTCAGAAGATCCATGTTTCTCAAGTGTTGCTAACCAGATGCGACAATCAGCAGCGCGAGGTCCTCGTCTCTTCTCAGCAGAGGCACGAGTCCCGCGTTTCAAAGGCAAAACGCGAGAGCCATGTTTGTTCCACGGAACGTGAGCTTCTCGTTTCTCAACCCTGCGTTTCTTACAAGGACGACTCTCAGAAGCTGAAAAACCCTCGAAAACCCGAGGCTAATCTCTTTGATCCCCCTCTGACAGATCTAAGAGATTACTTGACAAAGAAGAGGAATGCTAATCAGCTCACTCCATCTTTGTTGCTGTGAACGGCTCATCACGACAATGCTCTCTGAATGTCGCTGCAGCTCACATGTAAGCAAACAGTCAGTATTCAAACGATTAACCTCAACCTCCCGATCAGCCAAAAGGCGTCATTCCCTCCGAAAGAGAACCTTTTCTGACACGGAGTATCCCGAAGTCACTACAAACATGGCAAGCCCAAGCACTACACCAAGTAAAAGTAGAAGAAAATAATCGGCAGTAAGCTCTGATGAGTCTTATGATGAACCGGAAGGAGTGTACTGCCATACCCGCACTCGAACTAGCATAGTAGCCCCAGTTGACTACAGTGCCCTAGCCCGGGGCATTGAAGTAAGTAAATCACACTCTGTCATTGCGGAATCACAGGCCTCGAACTCTTCTGTAGAGAAGGAAGCATTCGTGTATATGGCAAACACTCCTAAGGAGATGACCAGGCACTTAGACAATAAGCCTAAGTCCAGAGGGAACAATTCGATATGATTCACGCCCAACAAGAATCTATTGATACCCTCAAGCAGATACTTGCACAATTGCTTGAGGACAAGAAGTCCAAGGTCAAAACTTTTTCTAAGAAGTCTAAAGGCAAGAGGAAAGGAGGGGAGAATTCGTCTTCTGTGCATGTAGAGGAGGAGGAACAGTCTAACTCCAAATTCTCGAAGTCTTCATCTGAAGAGGAAGGCAATCCAGAGAATGGGGGCACTCATTCTAAAAGAATGAATAAAGTAGAACAGCGTTTGGAAGTCCTCACCAATCGAAAAGGAGTGGTCCGGCCATACCTGCAGAATGGGATCTTGTCCCGTACCCTCCTAAGTTCAAAGCTCCGACACTACAGGCCTTTGACGGAAAGGGGTCCCCGAATCAACATATCTACTACTTCAAGTCTCAGACAGGGAACATAGTAGCAAATAATGTCATCTTAGCGTGTTTGTTCATCGGTACTCTGAAGGGACTCGCCTTTGAATGGTTCATGAAACTCCCTGAAGACTCCATCAAGAACTGGAGTGATTTGGAGAAGCTTTTCCTTACACGCTTCTTCGAAGATGATTCGAAGGTTACCATGCTAACTCTCCTGGCAATAAAGCAACGAAAGGGAGAGTCAGTCAAAGCATTTATGGAGAGATTTCAGAACATGACACTCTGATGTCCTAGCGGTCTGACTCAGGCTACCTTGGTGGAAACATGCCGCCACAATTTGCAAACTTCACTCCCAGCCCAGATAGGAGTCGCTGAAAGCTGCACCTGGAAGCAATTGGTCCAGTAAGGTGAACAGGCAGAAGAGATTATCGCTAGGGTTTGGGCAGAAGAGAATAGACTTAGACCCGAAAAGATGAAAAGGCACGCTAGAAGAGTCTTTTCAATCAAAAAGGAAAGATACATTAGCAACAGAGACGAAATCTCCCGTTAAACCTCAGCCGACCAGAGGGGGTGGTTCGTCAAGTCAGCAATGCGTCAACAAGCAGTATTCTTTCAAAGACGAGCATGTCAAATCATTATTCAAGTTACTCAATAACAGCGACAGATTGAAGCTTCCTGAAGCTAGACGTCCTGAGGAAGTCAGCAAGACCGACAATCCCAACTACTGCTTGTATCATAGGATGATGGGGCACCCTCTCAAGAGCTGTTACATTTTCAAAGACATCCTCCAAGTTTTAATTGATGTAGAGGTGTTTAAGCTCCGTCCAGAGCAGAAGAAAGTAACGGCAAACATGACGTCATTTCTTCAATTCGGGAACTAGCCTCCAACACCGGCCGGAGTAGTTCCCATCCCGAAAGGGAGACTAAGGATGATCAATACAGACCCACATCACTAGCAGAAAAAAAAGTCTCGTGCCTGCTCCAACGCCTTAGGGAGAAATCATGTGGTTCATCCTGACCTTATGGAAGGCCAACAGTGGACTACTGTTACCAACAGGAAGTTCAAAGGCAAGGTGAAAGCTTCACCTTGCAATGTAGTTTGTGCCTCTTCCCAGAAAGCAGAAGCTGATATCAATCGATTCGGAGGAGGAGATAATCATCCTTGCCGCAGAGCTGAACGCACCACTTGCGACCGAAACTCATTCGGGTCAGTCATATCTAAAAAAATACAATGAATTGGTGACAAATCCGTCTAAACCTACTCCAGAGCCAACCAAGCCATCCACGAAGCAACCTGTAGAGAAGCAGAAGGAGCTTCAGTATTCTAAGGCTCTCCCAAAGGACAACACGGAAGGATCCTCAATACCTTACCGTTTTAACATCCTGACTCAACTGGCCAATATCCCGGTCAGGATCACCCTTTACGAGCTCCTAAGACTATCAAAGTAAACAAGAGAAGCTATACGGGAAGACCTCGCTAATGATGAGGTCTTCATGGCCCAGATCCCGGCTGGACCATAGGAGGAAGACGAAGAAGACTGCCTCCATGCCTCTCAAAATGCCCCTTACATCACCTTCACGCCATATGACGTGCAGGCCAAGGGGAAGTATGATAGGCCCCTGTACTTCATAGGGTATATTGGATCGTCTGAAGTGAGCCGCATTCAAGTAGATCCAAGATCCGCGTTAAGCATTATGTCTCGCCGGGTCATGCAGCACTTAGGGATCCCTATCCATCGATTCTGCGCTACCCAAACTACCATTTATAGTTTCAACGCTAATGGTACGCACCCAATGGGAAAGATCAAACTCAAGTGTCAGATTGGGGACCTAAAATCTGAAGTGACGTGCTATGTGATTGACACTGACACTTCGTATAACTTGCTGCTGGGATGACCATAGATTCATCGTAACTCCATCGTCCCCTCCACTCTCCATCAAGTCATGAAGTATATTGACGGAGATGAAAAATTTGAACATTGATCGCCAAAAGGCATCCGTTCAAGGGGAAGAGAACTACATCACAGACTCCCTCCTATACCAAGATTCTCTGGAGACGAACGAGAATCCCCAGCCAGAGGAACCAGACTCTGGTATGAAGCTGACATTGCACCAGAGGCAGAGGAAGAATGTCATTGGGAGCTGAACCCACTTGTAATGAGCATTAATAAATTCGATGTCAATACCCCGCTAATGATGAAGTCGAGTGGTATATTAATAAAGAACTAGATTTGGCCTACTTTTCTGTATTTGCTTCTGATTCTGTGCCATCAGATACTAGTACCGATATAGATGATGACCCCTGATCGACAATAGATACTCTGATATCATTGTATGTACCGGTGAGGTCATCCCTCAAGGTGTATCAAGACGTCAGTGATGTACAAGAATCATTATTTATGGTCCCAGCAAGACACGAAGGCCAAAAACTAATCCTTTTTGAAAAAGTCGAGTCCAAATTAATGACTCGTGAAGACTCTAAAAGCGACGTTGAATCTCCTCAATTCTCTCATTATGAACCAAATGTACTCAGAATGATGGAGAACATGGGGTACGACCTAACAAATGGTCCTGATTGAACTTTGACAAAGGAAGGAGAACATTGTTTCGATCCTTCGTTTCAAAAGGGAAGACCCCTGATTATTACCATCGAATTCGCAGGGGGTTGGGCTAGTGTCAACTCCAATCTCGTCGGCCTCTGAGTCTGAAGAGTCATTATATCACTATCGCTCGTCAGACACATCATCGTGGGAGTCAGATGTCAGTGTCCGCAATAGTTTCAAAGAACTTTTGGTAAATATGGTTTCAACGAGCCACCCGGAAAATGGAGATAAAGAAATAATCAAGTCAGATACAGATTCTTGGATCAAACACCTAAACTCTCTCTGGGATATTCGCTTCGAACAACGTGAACTACCCACAGAGGATAAGGTCACCTAGATCAATCTGGGAGATGAGGCAATCATAGCCCATCTTTATAAGTGAAAACTTATCACTCTCCGAGAAGGAAGATCTAATATCTCTCGCGCGGGAGTATATAGATTTTTTTGCTTGGAATTACGAGGATATGCCTGGGCTTGATCCTCAAGTGGCTAAGCATCGCCTCAACATTAATTAGAACGCGAAATTAGTCAAACAACAGCAGTGATGATTTCGTCCAGAAATAATGGAAGTAATCCAGTTGAAAGTCAAGAAGCTTATAGATTTTGGGTTTATCAAGGAGGAACAACATCCAGATTGGGTAGCCAATATTATCCCCGTTATCAAGAAAAATAGGAAGATCTGGGTTTGCATTGATTTTCGTGTTCTAAATGAGGCTTTCCTAAAGATGAATTCCCCCTTCCAATCACAGATGTCATGATCGAAAACAAGTGTGATTTTGAACGGATATCCTTCATGGATAGATTCTCAGGATACAATCAAATCAAGATGTACCCTGATGATGAAAAGTATACATCTTTCAGAATGCCATTGGGAATATATTGTTATACTGTCATGCCATTCGAACTAAAGAATGTAGGAGCAACCTATCAGAGAGCTATGAATGCAATTTTTCACGAGCATATACGCAAAACAGTGGAATACTAAGTGGATAACATTGCAGTGAAAAGCCGTGATAAAGGCGATCATATAGCGAATCTGAAGACAGTATTCGATATCATGCGGGCGCATCAGTTGAAGATGAATCCCACTAAATCTTTCCTAGGGGTAGCCAGCGGTAAATTCTTAGGGTTTGTTGTTACATCCAAAGGAATCCACCTTGACCCAGAGAAAATCTGCGATGTCCAGGAGATGCAACCTCTAAGGAATCTCAGAGAGCTTTGAGGACTGCAAAGGCGATTAGCATATATCCAAAGATTTATCTCAAATCTCTCAGGAAGATTTCAACCCTTCACCAAATTGATGAAAAAGGGTGTTTCATTCATTTGGGATGAGGCTTGCCAACAAGCGTTCGAGGAAATCAAATGGTACCCTCACACAGCCACCTATCCTTACAGCTTCGGTGTCAGGAAAACCTTTCCTGATATACGTCTGAGCGATGGATCATTTTTTAGGAGCTTTGCTAGCTCAGAATAACGATCAGGGACACGAGCAGGCAATCTACTATTTAAGTAGAGCTATAATCGGAGCTGAACATCGATACAACCCGATCGAAAAGGAATATTTGGTGTTGGTGTTCGCCGTCCAGAAAATGCAACACTACCTGGTGGGCCAAACTATACAAGTCATATCAAAAGTCAATCTCTTAAGGTTGCTTATGACAAAGTCATCGTCATTAAATGGTCGATTGAAAAAATGGGTCATATTGCTCTCCCAATATGAGATGCAACTCCTGCCGCAAAAAGCCGTGAAGAGACAGGCAGTGGCAGATTTCCTGGCTGAGCATCCAGATCCAAGGGCGACCAAACTTTATGAGGAGCTTCCAGATGAGGTCGCTGAAGTTTGATTGACCCAGACATCTTTCGAAGGATAAGTGTGATAACTCTTCTTCGACAGTGCGTCAAGAACTAGTCCGTGAGGAAACGTCATAGCAGGAGTAGGGGTAGTCCTTTTCTCCCCACAGAAATACGTAATCCCTCATGCATTCCATTAACTGAGCCATGTTCCAACAATGTAACGGAATACAATGCTCTCTTGATCGGGATGCAAATCACCAATGAGATTGGCATTAAAAATCTCAAAGTATATGGTGACTCTAAGCTCATCGTTAACTAAGGTCACGGGGAGTACGAAGGCAGACATGAAGACTTAGTATCATATTACAATGCAACTATCTACATGGCTGAGAAGCTCAGAAACTTTTACATCAACCATATACCTCGCTAGCAAAATGCACATGCAGATGTACTGGCATCTCTCGCTGCTTCCTTCGCTCTTCCAGCCAGAGCAGTAGAGAAAATACTTGTCTATAACCATGACCTGTATTGTCAAAGATTTGCTTTTGAAGACCACCAAAAGCCAACCGGAGACCGTCAAATCAAAGAAGCTCTAGAGACTTCAGCAGGTCAAGAGCTCAGGGACTGGCTATTCTCGTGTATCGATTATGCATTGTACGGCATCTTTCCTGATGACCCCAAAGAAGCGGCTGCAATTAGAAGAAAAGCCTCTAAATTCTACTACAATGTGATCATAAGAACCTTGAATCACCGATCACATGATGGGATCCTCCTTTGCTGTCTGTCACAAAAGGAGGCACAGTAATACTCACAGAAGCACATGATGGTATGTGTGGAGCTCATCAGCCTGGTCCGAAGCTTGGAGATCGACTCCGAAGATAGGGGTATTATTGCCAAAGATGACTTCTGACGCCATCGCTTACGCCAAGCGATGTCACGCCAGTCAGGTCCATGGTGACTTTATCCACTAGACACCAGGACATCTTCACTTTACAACTTCTACCTGGCCATTTGAAATGTGGGAAATGGACGTGATTGGTCCTATCAGCTCAGCTTCATCTAAAAACACCGGTTCATCCTAGCCATAACCAATTACTTATCTAAATTGGCTGAAGCTATCCCTTTGAGGGAGGTAAAGACATTTGACGTGATCAAATTCGTTAAACATCACGTCATTTACCGCTTTGGTGTACCACGACGAATTGTCCATGATAATGGGCCCAGTTCGTTAGTCAAGCCTTTCAAAGGTTCTGCAACAAATTTAGAATCCATAGTGTATCTTCAACGACATACTATCCAGCCGCTAACGGCCTTGCAGAAACTATCAACAAGACTATTGGGAAGCTTATCAAGAAATTTGTCTAGAAAAGCCAACGTAACTGGGACGACAAATTAGGTGAGTGCTTATGGGCTTATCGCACGACAGTCTGAACCTCGACGAAAGCTACATCGTTTTCGTTGGTATATGGGTGTGAAGCTGTACTCTCATTAAAATCAAGATCCCATCTCTACGTGTTGCGTTGACAACACAGATGACAAATAAAGAGAAGCATCGAATGCGACTCCAAGAGCTGGAGGCTTTAGATGATAAACGCCTGCAAGCTTAACAGCAAACGAGCTCTATCAAGCTCGAATTACCAGAGCTTTCAATATGAAAGTCTAGGAGCAAACTTTCAAGAAAGGTGACCTTATCTTAGCCATCAGAAGATCCATGGTGATAACGCATAAGACCAAAGATAAATTCCAGCCCAAATGGGAAGGATAATTTGAAGTTGAGTCAGTCTATTCAAATGGAGAATATCGCCTTATAACCCTAGATGGCGATATGCTCATGATGCCAATTAATGGCAAATTCTTGAAGAAATACTATCCTTGATAGCATTCTTCTCCTGATCAGGTTAATACTACGTCTCTGGTCAAAACTCTAGATCCAAGATATTTGGAAGAACACCAAAGAAAAGCTTCTTACTTCCTTCACTGAATCACATCACGGTCAATCAGTGTTGAGCCGATCGAGCGCTCGTTACATCATGATGCATGATGTAAACAATGAAGAAGAAACAAAATACAAGACTTCGGTTTTAGCCTCTTTACTCTTCTCTAATGTATCTATGGACATCCGACGCCTCCGAGAGCTAAGAATAAAGGAAAATGTTAGCTTCTAAGTCCAATATAAGTTTTTGACAACTTATCATGCTGAGGGAATAGCATGGTTAGCCAAACTCAAACGGTAGTCGATAAAGGCACACCAAATCCGTTGATAGCTGAGGGTTTGCTAAAAATCTTAAGGGACTTGGTCCCATCCTCTCCTCCAAAATCTCCCACCAATTCTCACCCGCAGAATGGTTGGGCCAAAAAAATACCGGTATTCATTTCTCCAATGAAATGAGCTGGGACTTGTCACGTTAATAGTAAACCTTTGACAAGCTAGATTTTCGATCCCTAGTGGATTCTGTCAAGTTAATATTAAACCTCTGACAACAAAAATCATTCAAAATCTATGTTGTTATGTTAATATTACACCTCTAACAGTGAATCTCTTATGTCCCTAGAAAATCAATGAATGTCGCGTTAATATTACACCTCTAACAATTCATTTTATTTTTCACCAAAATCCCCTACCTCTCTTTCATAGAGTGGTAGGTCCACAAGCTCAATCATTATTAAGTTTAATACCACACCTCTAACAATGAAATGTTTTAATACTCCCTGATTGAGAGTTTCCCTGCACACAAAATATAGAATTTCAGAATTTTAAATAATAGTGCAGGGCGCTCAATTCTAATCCGCTGTAGCAATGGCTATGCGGGTCGTGATCCACAGGGAGGGACTAGCGATGGAAGCTTGTTTAGCAAGTTCTCTAAAAAATTATTCTTTTAGTTATTAAAAGAAAATAAGAAAATAATAGTTAAAGTCTGGTTAGGAATAGGAGCGATATTTACAATGAGTTGGGAAAGAAGGAGTTGGAAGATGAAGTGTTGGTGATCTAAACTAAACTTACAAAGAAAGAAAACAAAAACTAAAACCACATACCTACCTCTTCTGCCCTGTTTACCATTGATCTGTTGCATCGACTTACCTTGTATTTGAAGGCATTCAAGCATGGCGTATAGGATCTTCTACCTTCTCGATCTACACTACGAAAACAAAAGACAAACTATACTAGCAAGAGAAGGCTTGTTCATCACCATAGGCCATCAAGGGCACTTCTTCGGCTAAGCAGTCTCGAAGCGATCAGATCTCATAGTTTGCAAGACATCAAAGAGAAAAAATAAAATAAAACAAGAATAGAAGAAATAAACAAGAAAACAAGAATAACAAAAACAAACCTTGAGTAGATTTTATTAACAATGGAAGAAAAGTATGACTTACACCGATGTCACCTCAGTACAAGCATGAACTCCTTCCTCCATGAAAGCATCCTCCACTCTCAGTTACATAAAAAAAATAAAAGTTACAAAAAGGAAAATAAAAACTTAAACTATAACTAGCCTAAAAACCCTAGGTTTTGCTCTGTACTGCGCTGTGTGTCCTTCTCGGTTGGTCTGCAGGGGTATTTATAGGTACAGAAGGAGGTAGAGTCCCAATACGACTCCTCCACGAAAACCGTTGCCCTGGCTCATCCAAATTGCCGCGGAAACGCGGCTTGGGCGCGTTTCCGCGGCCAAGTTGTGTCGGCTGGCCACGCACTTTCACGCGTGGCCTTCTCTGGTCCGTCCATCTGGGTTTATCTTTCTGAAAGATGTATCCTGACTCTTTATTTTGGGATTTCGGGATAACTTGGGAAGCAAGTTACCCTAAATTCAAATCTTTTATCAACGAATTTGTGATCTTGAACTCTCCTTCTTTGGCTTTTATCCTCATCCTGCAAGTATTTAGGGTTGAATAGAAGTCTATCCTTCCCTCTTCTTTTAGTATTTGCAACTATTGCCCTTAGAAATTGCAATTTTAACATTTGATAATTACAACTTTTGCATTGGGCTTTAAACATGGCCTTTTGGGCTTCTTTTAAGGCTTGATTCCTTTATTTTTATTACTCAAGGCCTGCACACAATAAATAATAAAATATTAGTAATAATGCATGATTATATGAATAAATATGAAAATGTGATAGTAAATGTGATGATAAATATGCACTTTTTACTACCTATCACACCCCCACACTTATCTTTTTGCTCGTCCTCGAGTAAAAATCAAAAGAAAAAGAAAAAATAAACTAACTAACTCACTTTCGTAGGAATCACGATTGCACTTAGCACGTGCAACAAGCCGTTAAACCCCTAGGTTACCCTAGAAGACGAGTGTTGTCTCGTGAGGGTTTTCAGCGGATTACACCCACAAAATCCATTAAAAGGAAAATATTTGAGATACATTTGAAGAGACTAAGTAATCTATAAGTTTTTAGGATCATCATTTTTATTCATTCTTAAACTTAGTCTACATATAGTAAATTGTTATCCATTTTAGGTAAGGATCAAAATTGAATTTTTGTATAGTCTTTTTCGTTACCAAAAATCATATGCATCCTTATGAATTTTTACTAGGAATTCCTTAACTTGGACTCTCATGCCTCTTTATTATTATTATTAATTTTTTCTTTTTTTTAATATGTATAACTCATCTAATTTTCTTTCGTGTAAACATGAAGGCTTCTTGAGGCCCTCATACCTAACTAATTGACTATTAGATGTATTAGTACATATAAAAGTAATTTTTCTTAGTTTCCTTAGGCTTTCTAATCCACCCATGTAGCGAACTTAAAGTCGGTGGCTCCCAACCGGTCGGCTTTAGGGCACCGGGTGAGAAAACACCCCGCGGACTTAAGGATTCGAGTGAATTAGGCCACAAAACTAAGGCTTTATTTCATAAAATCACCTTTAGGCGTGAATACTTATGCTTCTTGAGGCACATGTATCCAGCTTAATCAGTGAATTTCTCTCTTCTTTTTTTAGCCTAAAAACCCTAGAATTAGCAAAAAAATTTATTATTATTTATTATAGGGCACAAGAGTCTTTGTCTTAGAATCCTAGATATATAAATGTATTAGGTATGCATATTTCATTAAGGTAAAAATCAAGACTAATTACTTATTCAATTTTTCCTCCTATACCTAAAAATTCAACAATTTATTTATTTTGACCAAGTTTTTAGAAATCCTAATCATGATTTTCCTAATTCTTAAGATTAACTTAGATTTCTTTCAAAAGATAAGTCAAAATATTGTCCTTTTTCATTTTTTTCATTTTTTCATTTTTCTTTTTTTTTTAATATTAGCAAATTTTTGTTAGCTTCTACCTATGTTAGTATGTTAGTAAAGCCTTCCCCCACACTTATCTCATGCATTGTCCTCAATGTATGAATGTATGCATGTATGCATGAAAAAGAAGAAAGGAAGGCAGAAGTTACCTCAAGGTGGTGGTTCCGGTGGTGGTCTAATTGGGCCAAGCATTGCTACCCAATCAAGATAATGTAATATTTGGAGGAACCCACCAGAAATTTCTCTTGTATAACCCACTAAAATATATGTATTATCATTTTTTAACAATTCCACCCCATCAAATTTTCAAATTTCATAATTATTTTCAGAGTCAATTGTGTCAACCGCCTTGTCCCAAAATGGAGTGTGAAAAGATGGAATGATTGACTTGGACGTCATAAGTACGTGAACGAATACCGACTCAGAAAGAAACTTAAATCAAGTAATGGTTCAGGAGTCGGGCGAGGTTCAAGAAGTGGGTCCAAATCAATAAGTTGAAACTCAAGTCCACAATCATTTTCCCACAATGGAATGTGACTCAATATTGGTGATTCAAGTTCAGGAATGATAGGTGTGGGAATCAAAACTGACTCTAAAAGATTACCTAAGTTGGGTAACAAAACAGGAGTCAATAATGATTCGGGAATTTGAACTTGATCACAGATTTGAGAATCTAGGTCACATATCTCATTGAGTTCAATATCATAAAAATGAGAACTTGCCAATTTATCCATGGGACTTTCAAATTATAAAATTGGTCAAGTTCAATATGATCATCAAAAATGGGTGATTCAATTTCATGATGAATTGGCACGGGATCCAATGTTGACTTGGGAAAAGTAAAATCAGGTGAAGATACCGAAGTTATTATTGAATCAGGAAGTAGAATTGAATCACCAAGTGGGAGATCATGATCATATTCATGCTCAAGTTCTATTTCAAGAAAGGAATAACTTGCCAAACTATCAAAAATTGGAGTTTCGGTAAGTTCAAATGATTGTACTGAATTAGAATCTTGTTGTCCAAAACAACTTGACTCGTCGGCTCTAACAGAATGGTTAATCATATTAGAAATGGCCGAACGGTGAGAACGTAAAGATTGAACCATCATATCTATTTCATGATCACGAGCTAATCTAGCCTGAGTCATGGCTTCAAGCATTTTTTCATAGTCGATTGGTGCATCATTTTGTGATTGGACTTGAAAAGATGAAGTGTAATCGTGATGAAGTTGTGAGTCGGTCAGATTTTGTGATTGTTGCTTGGACTCACGCATCATCATGTCAAAGATTGGTGGTAATTGTTGCTTGGACTCATGCATACTCATCATTTCCAATATAGATGGTTTTCTATTCTGAATGGGTGGATCTGAGTATGAATCTTGGGAATCTTGTGGACAAGGTGGATATGGGGGACAAGTTGGTTGAAAATTGAACTCGGGTGAAGCAAAACCCCATGAACTCTGTGAAGAGTTGAAAGTGGTATGAAAATTATGGTCATAAGATGGGGGGCATGGGTTATATTTATTCGGATAAGACCATTCTGGCACACTAGATTGGTCAAAGTTATGATATGCCGGGTTGGTAATATCTGAAAAAGAGGGTGATGTGTAATATGGATTAAAATTGAAAAAATTATTATTATATGCCATATCACACGAACTCAAACAAAGAAAAAGAAAACAAACAAATAAGCAAACAAAAAAGAAAAAAATCTAACCTAAGTTAGGGTAGACCTATGACCTAGACGACTCCTAACTGGTTAGACTGTCCATGGGAGGTAGGGTGTAGATTTTGATAACAAGTTAATCAGCCAGGTTAGGGCAAGATTGGTGGGAGGTTTTCTGTCAAAGACGTTCCTTAATTAAATAACCACCAATCTTTGGGCTTTCGGCCCTCAATCCTCTTCCTAGACACTGATTTGGTAAGAGTCAAATTCAAACACTGTTCCCCCTTAGGATAATCTCCTAATTGAGTCCGAGATGTCCCTAGGGCTAACGTCTACTAATTTTTAGTTAGGCTTGGGTTAGTGAGTGAGGAGATTGTTTGTGGGCCAAGAAAGGGTGATGAAATTCCCACCTTATCTTATTTATAGGACATGCCCTTAAGTCAATTTTAGTGCACGTGTAAAGCAATAGATAAGTATTCACTCAAAGCAGATAAATCAGCCAAGGGTGCTTCCTAGTCTATATGCAATGCGAACGTACCTTGTGTCCAGCACTCTTCAAAAAAAAAATTAAATGACATGTGCCTATATGCAAGCGTCTAATTTTTTTTATTTTATTCAACAAATAGGTTAATGTTAATTAATTAGCAGTGTACAGATTTATCACAGAACAAAATTTAACAGAGCAGTAAACCAGATTTGCAAGTAGCAGCAACCTGCAGAAAACAGGGTGAGTAGTCAACTACTCAGGCCGTGGAAATGCGGCTTTTGCCGCGGAACCGCGGCTCTGTAGTAGGCCCTGTTGCTCTGCCTTCGAGGGCAGAGCCACAGAGTTGCTATATGTCCTTGATGCTTGTTATTATTCCTGTTCTCCAAACCTGCAAACAGAAAGAATAAAAGAATTAGTTATGTTATTATTTTTTTTTTAGAGAAAAACTTACCGTCCCTCCCCGGCAATGACGCCAAAATTTTGATTGAGAGTTTTCCTGCACACAAAATATAGAATTTCAGAATTTAAAACAATAGTGCAGGGCGCTCAATTCTAATCCGCTGTAGTAATGGCTATGAGGGTCGTGATCCACAGGGAGGGACTAGCGATGAAAGCTTGTTTAGCAAGTTCTCTAAAAAAATTATTCTTTTAGTTATTAAAAAGAAAATAAGAAAATAATAGTTAAAGTCTGGTTAGGAATAGGAGCGATATTTACAATGAGTTGGGAAAGAAAGAGTTGGAAGATGAAGTGTTGGTGATTTAAACTAAACTTACAAAGAAAGAAAACAAACACTAAAAACACATACCTACCTCTTCTGCCCTGTTTACCTTTGATCTGTTGCAACGACTTACCTTGTCTTTGAAGGCATTCAAGCATGGCGTATAGGATCTTCTCCCTTCTCGATCTATACTACGAAAATAAAAGACAAACTATACTAGCAAGAGAAGGCTTGTTCATCACAATAGGCCATCAAGGGCACTTCTTCGGCTAAGCAGTCTCGAAGCGATCAGATCTCATGGTTTGCAAGACATCAAAGAGAAAAAATAAAATAAAACAAGAATAGAAGAAATAAATAAGAAAACAAGAATAATAAAAACAAACCTTGAGTAGATTTTATTAACAATGGAAGAAAAGTATGACTTACACCGATGTCACCTCAGTACAAGCATGAACTCCTTCCTCCATGAAAGCATCCTCCACTCTCAGTTACATAAAAAAAATAAAAGTTACAAAAAGGAAAATAAAAATCTAAACTATAAACTAGGCTAAAAACCCTAGGTTTTGCTCTGTACTGCGTTGTGTGTCCTTCTTGGCTGCTCTGCAGGGGTATTTATAGGTGCAGAAGGATGTAGAGTCCCAATACGACTCCTCCACGAAAACCGTTACCCTGGCTCATCCAAACTGCCACAGAAACGCGGCTTGGGCGCGTTTCCGCGGCCAAGTTGTGTCGGCTGCCACGCGCTTTCGTGCGTGGCCTTCTCTGGTCCGTCCATATGGGTTTATCTTTCTGGAAGATGTATCCTGACTCTTTATTTTGGGATTTCGGGATAACTTGGGAAGCAAGTTAGCCTAAATTCAAATCTTTTATCAACGAATTTGTGATGTTGAACTCTCCTTCTTTGGCTTTTATCCTCATCCTGCAAGTATTTAGTGTTGAATAGAAATCTATCCTTCCCTCTTCTTTTAGTATTTGCAACTATTGCCCTTTGTAATTGCAATTTTGACATTTGATAATTGCAACTTTTGCATTGGGCTTTAAACATGGGCTTTTGGGCTTCTTTTAAGGCTTGATTCCTTTATTTTTATTACTCAAGGCCTGCACACAATAAATAATAAAATATTAGTAATAGTGCATGATTATATGAATAAATATGAAAATGTGATAGTAAATGTGATGATAAATATGCACTTTTTACTACCTATCACTCCCTAGTGAGTACGAACTTCACTTTGTCTCTCCCTATCATGGAGTTACAAGTCCTCATAATTGCTCATATCGCAAATGCATTCTTGTCAAGTTAATATTACACCTCTGACATTCTAAACTCCACTTGTCAATTCTCATCAATAGAATGACAAGTTCTCAAAATTGCTCATATCGTATATTAACTACTGTCATGTTAACATTACACCTTTGACAAATTACTATTAACTTAAACAATACACCTCTAGCAATGATTAAGTTGCTGCCAAGTTCAATATTAAACCTCTGACAGTCACTTTTTCTCAGACTTCCATATCGAAGCTAAAATGGGCGATGTTAAGTTTAACATCACACCTCTAGCATCCAGTTCATTGTTAAGTTCAACAATACACCTTTGACAATGACTTTTCCTCAGGCTTCCATATCGAAACTGAGATGAACGATGCTAAGTTTAACATCACACCTCTAGCATCCAGTTTATTGTTAAATTCAATAATACACCTATGATAATGACTTTCCCTCGAACCTCCCTATCAAAGTCAAGATGACTAATGTCAAGTTCAAAATTACACCTCTAGCATTACCTCTACTGTCAAGTTTAACACTGCACCTATGACAATGATATTTTCAGTCTTCCCAAACAAAACTGAAATTCTTACAGAGCTAGGTTAACATCACACCTCTAGGTCACATCCCTGTCATGTTAATATCACACCTCTGACAAGATCTAATCTAATATGTTAAGTTAATATCATACCTCTAACGGTAAAAATTCTTCTAGATTCCCAACGGGTCTAGTCTCACTTGTTATTCTCGTCAACAGAATAGCATGCCCAAAGTACTATTAGGTTAATATTATACCTTTAACAGTGTTTCCATCAAATTCCCAGCTGAATCCTAATTACGTTAATACTAAACCTCTGATGAATATTCAGTCATAATCCTCCGTGGGGGTGAAAACTTCACTTGTCATTCTCATCATGGGTTGGAAAGTCCACGAAAACCATCCCTCTCTTTTCAAGTTAATATCACACCTCTGGCAGTAATCTTAAATTTCTTAAATGAAATTTTTCAACTTTGACTTGCTAAGTGAAATATCACATTTCTAGTAAATCAAAAGTAACCTCTTCTGTTTGTCTAATTTTCAATACAAAGAGGAAATCAAGATAAATAAGAAGACAGAAAAAAGTGTCACTTTTATTGATATTCAAACATATGAAAGTGATAAAAGGCGCTCTCTTATACAATAAGATTGAGTGTTACAACAAAGGAGTACAAAAAAGTCCCTCTTACTCAGTGAAACGTTGCACTCACTCAAAACATTAAAGATACACGAAGTTCGTCCTCTTGACTATGGCCAAGAATAGTGGATCAACTTCCTCTCCTCTTGAGAACAATAGTATTTCTCGAGGTCGAAATGTAGGGGAGCATTCTGATTCCACCCGACCAACTGGTGTGAAGGTCTCCACAATACCGTAATTCTTAACTTAATGAGCATCTTCACTACCCTGAAGTCTGCGTTACTTCAACAAAGTGAGATCTGCGTCTCTGCCTCAATGTTCGTGTCTCTCCAATAAAAAAATGAGATCGCATTTCTACTTCAGATGGGATCCGCATTTTCAAGGCAACATGACATCTGCGTCTACAAGACTTACATTTAGTCTTTACTTCGGCAATCAGTTCAACAGTACATTGGCTCAAGCAGATGACTATTTTATCCCAGGTTCAACAGTATACCAACAACCAGCTCAGAGCATCGAGGAGATCTGGATTGCGTATCCAGTACTCACAATGATAATTTCTGGTGGTTTCAAAGAGTTTAACAGTACACTCATGGAGACCAAAATCCAAATAAGATCAAGCTTAAGATATCTCAGAAGATTGTTAGTCCAGTCTTAAGAGCAGTGCTGCTAAGAAAAAAGTTCAAAGTATTTTGAAATTCGTCTCAGTCAACTACGCAGTTTCGAAAACTTTGGAGGAGATTCTGTAGACTGTCTAAAAATCACTGAAGACAAGTTCTTCAGAGAATGGAGTCTATACTTAGACGCGAGGCTAACATAACCACTTGCGTAATTTCAAGGCGCAAAGCATGAAACCCACGCCTCAACATCAGTATAGTACCCAGACGCGAGGGTTGAAGCTCACGTCCCAGCTACACTGTAGCAACCAAGACGCTACTCGAAGCCCGCATCAATATAGTACTAAGACGCGAGGGTCAAAGCCTGCGTCTTGATGTCACTACAGTCTCAAGTCGCAGAGCCTGAAGCACATAACTCGACATCACCGCAATCCCAAGACCCAGAGCATGAAGCCCACATCTGGCAGAGTTCTAAACCCGCATCTAGCAACGTTCAGAGTCGGCATCTGAAACGCGAGGCTCGAAGTCTACATTCTGACTACAGAGAAGCTCTGTGTTACGGTTATAACTGTCCTCATTACTAGGTTAATTACTTTTCACGTAATGAGGAGAGTTAACCCCCATTATGGAGGATTTTAGAGGACAGTTTTACTCCTGAAACCCCTATAAATAACTCAGTTTGCTACTGGAGAGGAGAGATTTTGTATAATGCCCTTATCCTGCAGGTAGGAGACGTTATGGTGATGTACATACGCAGGGCAGAGATACCCTCACGTACGTACGCTAAGCCTCAGGACAGGAAATAGCCTCCATATATACAAGAGTTACAGCATTTGGCGCCTGGTAGGGGTGCGGCCGCCGGTGGCACTTGGTGGGGTCGCTGGCCTGTGACCGTGGTGCCCCTTGGAACACACACAGAGAGAGAGAGGTGTGAGATAGAGAGAAAGAGATTGTGAGAGAGAGAGGAGTTATGGAGAGATAGAGAGGACGAACAGAGTGAGAGAGAATAGGGAAATAAAGAGAGGAGTGTTGGTTGGCTGAGGCGGTGAGAAGGATGGAGAAAGTTGGAGAAAATGGGAGAAAGAAAAAGAGAGATTAATAAAAGTCTTATTTAATTAATGATATTTAAGTTGGTAAAAATTGGACTAATTCGAACGATTCCCAGAAATTCTGTAAAATAGAGAATACTAGCCTGAGATAAAATATGAAAATGGTTTGAAGAAATTCAGTCTAGTTTGCAAATTAAAAATCCTAAAAAGTTTCGCTGGTACTGGGCGACACCAGTTTGGCCGGATTTTTTGATAAATTCAAAAAAAATCCCTAAAAATACCCTAACGTAGAAAATATGATTTTATATACAATGTGAAAGCAGATTCTCCAAAGTTACCTCCATTTGTAAATAAAAAATAGTAAAGCTGATTATCAGTATCGGTCGACACGGACTTCGGAGATTTTCCAAAATAATGCAGAAAAATTATAGAAAATTCTAAAAATTTTAAAATATCAGAAAATAATATCTGAAACTGAAATTGGCTCAATCTGACTACCAAGAAGATTAAATCAACTTTATATGTCGTATCGAGTACTGATACTTGTAATACGTATATCAAGGATCAGGGTGTTACATTTGAAAGGTGTCGAGAGTTTTTAGTCGCAAGTCTCAAGAAATCAGAATCTCTAACTGAGGAATACAAAAAAGTTTGACTCTTCTAACAACTTGTTGAGTACAAGTTTGTTTTGCCTCAAGTCTCTTTGAGATTTCATTGGACAGGAGCTGCGCTACTCCGTCCATAGTCTGAAGAGAAAATTCCCAAAAAATTATGAGTTCACCCGGTCAACAAAAAATAAGATTCACTTTCCATCGTCACATAAAGAACCCAACATTAAATAAAGAGAAGATTTAAGCTGGAATATCTTCTCTCTCTTATAATCAGAATTTTCGAGATTGTTGTAATCTTTCATTGATTCAAGAAAATTTTATTACAATCCTCTAAACATTTCCCAGACCAAACACTATAGGTAATGGGACCCCGAAAATAAGAAGATCGTGTTGAGTCAGCATGTCACATTTGATGAGACTTCAGTGTTGAAGTCTACCGTCTCTCAGCAGGTGGAGAGGATGAAGACCAAGGAAGTATAGCAGCGAATGGAGGTTGATTCTACTCCACCATCTCCAGTTGTTTCGGTATCAGTGAGGACTTCACCGAATGTGACACCGGGTGGAGATCATGTAGCCAGTTTTGTGCTGAACCGGTTAAAGACATTGATGAGAATGTCAAATTATTTGCAACAATTGGAACCAAGATAACCACGAAAGTCGGTAAAGAAGCATGAATCGCAAGTTTGTGACCGCGACAAGCTCAAGTTGAAGTGAAGAGATTCATATGACTCAGCCGATAGGTTCGCTGCTGAAAATTCAGTCACAAGTACTTAAGCTTGATGAAGCTCATTTCAATAAACTACGGTTGGCTTGATTCCTTGGGCAAGGTACGTAGGCAGCCGTAAAGATGCAGCCATTTGATGATGCAACTCATATGAAGCTATTTAGATTTTCGAGAAGCTGATTGGGACTTCACGTAGAGGTGAAGAGATAGACTTCACTAGAGGTGAAGACTTGAACGTCACGTAAAGGTGACGCATTGTGATTCATGTAGAGGTGAAGAGTTGGACTTCACGAGGTGAAGAACTGTGATCTCGATGGATGATTGATCTTTTGGTGAGAAGATGGTTAAGTTTGCATAAGGGGGTGTGCATCCAGTTTGTTGAGGCTGATAATGGTGTTTGGTGTGATCTACTCAGAATTGGTTGGACCGTCTTGAAAACATGTGGACTGGAAAGAGCCAGTCAGTTGGAGAGTCAGTGTTGGCTCATGATGGATTCTTCTTGAGGTCAATTGGAATAGAGTTCCATTGAGTTGCTGAGTTGGAGACACATTCGTTGGTCGGCTCGTATGGTATTTCTATTCAGGTGGAGTGATTGGAAGGCATGTTTGGTACATTCTGTTTAGATAGATGAGTTGAAGTTGAAAGCTTACAATTGATATTGGAGTTTGGTGAGAGTTACAAGTGGTAATGATAAACTCAATTTGGATCTAGTGATATCAATGAAAATCAGTTGTATGTGTGTTGGCGATTCGTTTGAAGGAAGAGGTTTCGTCTGTTGACCAAGTCGAGATCATGTGTCGATTTCGTCAAGATCGTTTGTCAATTTCATTTGGAGCGCTCAAGCCGAGACGTGTGTCGATTTTGCTGAGATCGTGTGTCGATTTCGCCAAATGTTCGTTGGAGCTCGGCTCAGATTTGAAAAATCGTCACCTAGGTGGAGAATTGTAGGGAGAGAGGAGATAGCGCAGAGATCTGAAGTCAAAGAGAGTAAGAACGGCGCTTGCAGCAGGTCAAGATAGAACCCGGTCGATCGCCTGGTCGACCGGAGGTGGAGTCGGTCGACCGCCCGTTCGACCGGTGAGCACAATGTGCACAGATATGGCTCGGCCGACTGGGGCAAAGGAACGGTCGACTGGAGCGGTCGACCAACTGACATGAGCCAGCTCTCGGTCAACCAGCCCAGTCGACCGACAAACGCGTTTTGTTCTCCTTTTCTATTCAGAATCCTTTTCTGTTTTGGGGTCGAATCCAATCAGGGTTTCCTAAATTCCTAGGACTCTCTGGCTATAAATATGGGATAGAGCCCTCATGTGTTGTATCCCTAAAAGTATCCCTCTGGTATTCGCTTGTATTTATTGTTGAATCAATAAAATCTCTCTCCCCCTTACCCGAGGACGTAGGCAAATTGCCTAACCTCGTTAAATATTGTGTTGGCTCGTTTTTCTCTATTGTTTCGCTATTCTTGTCGTGTGGATATATCTCCGGCTGCATCTATCTCTATTGGTGAATTCCTCATTGGTTGTTACCTTGCGCTCGCAACAAAAGAGATCGGTCACCTGAAAACATGTAAGAAAGCAGCCGGAACATCTTCGCAATCAGCTATCATCATCTTATGCAGTCAATAAAATGCAGCGAGCAATCAGAAATACGATCCTCAGAAAGAATTATTAGGATCGCAATGACCAATTTAACAGAACGAACAGGAAGCAACAAAATTTCAGAACTGAATAAGCATTAAAAAGAAACAAAATTCTCTCAAAAAATAAAAAGAAACAAAAAGAATAAAGAAGAAGACAGTTCTGTAGCTATTTGCTACTCCCTTCGGTTCCATTCTTAAACCTAATCTAATGCTATGATGTCCAGAGAGCGAGAACACATTACTGTGGCTCCTCTGAACATGTCATCGCATCCCACTACGGCCCTTGTGGATCTGCCAGAAACAGAAACGGGACTCCTGATGGTTCATTGTATGCGAAGCTAGCATTCGTTTACACAGAAAACAGAGGGAGAGACGTTCAGGTTCAACTAGCCGTGGGAACTCCTTTCAGAATCCAGGTGCATAGTAGGATGAAAACCAAATCATCAACTCTTCGGTTAGCTCCATTTCCCTCCTCATGGGCTCACAATTGATAGAGAGACGGCAAAGGGGACAAGTGCTCCGGCAAAGAACCAGCCACCTATCGACACACTCCCGGTGAAACAAATGGCAACAAGGTAGCTTCCGCGTTCCGTTCCCCTCCTCCAACCTCGACAAGCAAACACAACACTCTAACTCTCCATCATCTGCTGCATTCAGCTCCGCAGGGGACTTCGTCACCAGGATGACGTCTTTAAAATCTCTGATCTTCAAGCTAAGGATTTGGGAAACAAAGGCAAGAAAACTGCTCATGTTTTGAGCTGTTAGTTCATGAAGACGAGAATGTAGATGTTAGAGAACGAGAAAGGCATGAATTAATAATGAGTGTTTGAGAGTGTTGAGGGGTCAATTTTTTACCCAAAAGCAGTTGCTTAGTTCTCACACAATGTTGGTTAGTTCGTCAGAATGATAGGGGTTGAGGCTTCAACATTGGAAGAGGTTGCGCCCACACAAAAGGAGTTTTATCTTCAGCGCTAAGATTAAAAATAATCTTAAGCTAAATTTAAAATGACTAATCTACATGCAATGTGTTATCCACGCAAGAAGTTGAAATCTGACACACTTTTCAAAGAAAAGGGCAGGAGAGCTCTAATTGGAGAAAGGCAGAAGAACTGAATGGTTCCCCCCTTTTAACACCTAATCATGCCCTTGTAAGGAGTTAATATTTTGTTTTTAACAAAATACCACATAATGGGCCATGATGGTCTTGATCTATCTATCATGCAAACAAAGGAAATTCACCAAATCATCCTCAGGGAGGTCTCACAAATAACAGTGTAACCCTGCAGTACTTGGAGATCCATACTTTTTCCGTGTCTTTCGCAAGACTAATATCCTTCATCACCTCAACCAGTTCCTCAACTTTTATCTTAGTCCATCGCGCTGACAATTTTATTTTCTTGATCCATGGAAGTTTGGTAAGCCTTAATTGCAAGCCATTTTGGAAAATCAACAACCAAGATAACAATACCTGAATATTTGTTTCCATGACTCTCCTGGTTTCTACACATTCAGCAATCATTGGAGTGAATTTTATCAGCAAAAAAAAGTCATGGGGAAAACTTTTTAGACAAAGTCTAACATGTAAGAGACAATTGAAGGTTCAGGATGACAAGTTTACGTCTAGGCCTCAGGCAGGAAAGCAGGCCAAAAGATGATCAGAAATTTTAAGCTGATAAATGTCAGAGCAGAAAACTAATGCACAATAGTAATGAAACAGTAAAACCGTTTAAACCTCCTGTTTACTTGATGCATTTAATGTTGGAATTGAAGAATATAAGTATGAATCTTCGAGTTCAATTATGGCGAGATCCGTTGATCGAATCAATTGGATGATGGTTGGAGTGTGTTCTCCTTCCATTGGGAATGAACGTGGTATATTCACATGTTCAATTCCGACTTCGAATGAATGAGATATTCAAGTCTAAAGATTGCCTAATTCAAAGCCAAAACGGGACTAAAGGTAGCTAAAAGCATTTAGTCCCACATTGGCCGTGGGATGAAAGTTTGTGGTGTATAAATAGAGAAAACTGAGAACAAAGGGCGTGCCCTTTGGGTACTAGGAGTTTTCGCGCGCGAAAAGGAGGGATCTATGCCCGTGCGTGCGTGCGCGCGCGCTGCCGCTGGCGGCGGCCGGCCGGCGCCGGTGCCGGGTTCGGGTCCGGGTTCTGGTTTGGGTTATCTACCTAGTCTAGTTCTTTTTGAATCGGGTCTCAAGGGTATGGGCCGCTCCGCTACCCGAACCAGACCCGCTCCGCTCCGAGACCCGACCCGCTATCCGGATCCAAAGCTCCAGTTGGACAACCAACGGTCGCAACTATTTGACAGCCAACAGGTGCGACTGTTGGGTCGAACCGTTGCAACGGTTCAGACCGAACCGTTGCAACCTTTCGTTGGGTTCGAACCTGTTGGCCCCTCCTAGAGCGCTTTACAGTTGGACAGCCAACGGTCGCAACTGTTGGACAGCCAACAGGTGCGACTGTTGGGTCAAACCGTCGCAATGGTTCAGACCGAACCGTTGCAACCTTTCATCCGGTTTGGGTTATCTACCTAGTCTAGTTCTTTTTGAATCGGGTCTCAAGGGTATGGGCCGCTCCGCTACCCGAACCAGACCCGCTCCGCTCCGAGACCCGACCCGCTATCCGGATCCAAAGCTCCAGTTGGACAACCAACGGTCGCAACTATTTGACAACCAACAGGTGCGACTGTTGGGTCGAACCGTTGCAACGGTTCAGACCGAACCGTTGCAACCTTTCGTTGGGTTCGAACCTGTTGGCCCCTCCTAGAGCGCTTTACAGTTGGACAGCCAACGGTCGCAACTGTTGGACAGCCAACAGGTGCGACTGTTGGGTCAAACCGTCGCAACGGTTCAGACCGAACCGTTGCAACCTTTCGTTATGTTCGAACCTGTTGGCCCCTCCTGGAGCGCTTTATAAAGCGCTCCCATCTTTCAATTGAAAGACACCAAGACAAATACATCTCTCTCTTTCTATCTGATCTAAGTTCTGAAGCAAGTTCTGAACTGAGAAGTAGGAAAGCGACTTTCCAGTGAGAAGTGGGAATCCGAAGCGACTTCCAAAGAAGATTCTGCGAAATTTGTTCTGAAAGAGGAATCAGAAAATTCAACAGATTCTGTTATAGAATGGTTGTCTGAATCTGGTACTTCTGAAGAAAAATATTCTTCAACCTTCCTTCGTCCTCAACAGTGGGTGCTACTCCAAAGTAAAGGCAAATATTCATCCGAAATTTGTCCTTGTACCGCTGCTTCAACGATCCTGTGAAGGTACTGGTTGACTACGGTTCGACCGTACGGTGATTTGGTAGTGCTATCCAAATACCGTGAAGGAGTGTTGTATTTTGGGAGACCAGCGTCTATTATCCCGTTAGCACCGGTGCGGGGGACGTAATTGTCTTAAGGAGATTCGCTCTAAGCGTACCTCACTCCAAATACTGTATAAGTGGATTAAGTCCTTTACACAGGGGATATACTTTACAGTATATCGAGACTGATTTAGATTCAGTCTAATTGGTGTTTAAGCAAGGAAGGAAATTGAAAGGTGGTTCTTAAATTAAGGAACGTTCTATTGAACGGAAAATCTCCCACCTGATATTTGCCAACCTGGCCAATTAGATTGTTGATATCTCAGTGATCTTGATTAGTTGTCAGATTGATTCCTGTTAAGCAGAAACCAACAATCTTAAGACAATTACGATTGAAGTTTCTTACTTCTGTTCTGCTTGAACTTGCAGAAAACGTCTGAGACTAATCAAGATAGTACTAGCAAGGCACCAAACATGCAGCTACAAGCTTTGATGCCAACTCCACTTCCTAACCCGAAGCCGGAGAAGCCAGGAAAATTTGACGGCGCAGAATTCAAGAGGTAGCAACAGAAGATGCTCTTCTACTTGACCACTCTTCATCTGGCCAGATTCCTGCAAGAAGATCCACCAGAGCATGCAACTGATGCATGGACTCAATGTGACTTCCTTTGCCGAAATTATATTTTAAATGGACTGGATGACTCTCTTTACAATGTTTACAGTCCTATCACAACGGCAAAGAAGTTATGGGCCAGTCTTGACAAGAAGTATAAGACTGAGGATGCTGGTACCAAGAAGTTCGTCGTAGGACGATTTCTGGAGTACAAAATGGTGGACAGCAAGACTGTAATCAGTCAGGTGCAAGAGTTCCAACTTATCTTGCACGAGATAGAAGCCGAAGGTATGATCCTACCTGAAACCTTTCAGGTTGCTACTATCGTGGAGAAACTCCCACCTGCGTGGAGAGATTTCAAGAACTACCTGAAGCACAAGCGAAAGGAGTTGAAGTTGGAAGATCTCATTGTGAGGCTTCGTATCGAGGAGGACAACCGCAAGTCCGAGAAAAGGAGCAGTAAGAACTCCTACGAAGCAAAAGCAAATGTGATCGAGGACTCAAAGGGGAAAGCGTCTACTTCCAAAGGCTTAAAGCGGAAGAAGACTTCCCAGGGGTACAAAGACAAGGTCCAAGAAGGCAAGAACATGCGCTTCAAAGGAACCTGCTACATCTGCAATAAAGAGGGGCATAAGGAGAATGAATGTCGCAGCCGTCTCAAAAAGAACAAGAAGAGCCACCCACAGGCGAACATGACCAACCATGAATCACCAAGTCTTTCAGCTGTGGTGTCAGAAGTGAATCTGACAACCAACAATAAGGATTGGTGGGTAGACACTGGGGCTACTCGGCACATCTGCTCTGAGAAATTATTATTCTCTGAATATCAAAAACTAGAGCAAGATGAGCAACTATTCATGAGAAACTCAGCCGTCTCAAAGGTTGAAGGAAAAGACAAGGCCATCCTGAAGTGGACATCGGGGAAAGAGCTTACTTTTAACGATGTGCTTCATGTTCTAGACATCCGCAAGCATTTGATCTCCGGATCAATACTTAGTAAGAAAGGATTTAGAATGGTTTTTGAATCTGATAAATTTGTAATTACTAAGGGAGGGATGTATGTGGGAAAGGGTTATCTTGTTGATGGACTTTTTAAAGCCAATGTTATAGTGGTAGATAAAAAGTCTGTGTATTTATACCCGAAGCTTATAAATAAAGTAAATTCTTCTGTTTATTTGCTTGAGTCTCCTATTTTGTGGCATGCTAGATTAGGGCATGTAAATTACAAGTCTTTGAAAAACTTGTCTAATCTGGGATATATTCCTAAACTCAACTTGGAAGAAATTCGCAAGTGTGAGATTTGTGTTGAGGCCAAGTTGACGAAAAATTCATTTCACTCAATTGATTGAAATACAAAACCTTTAGGGTTAATTCATAGCGATCTGTGTGATTTGAAGTTTATGCCAACTAGAGGCGGTAAAAAGTATTTCATTACTTTTAATGATGACTGTACAAGATACTGTTATGTGTATCTTTTAAACAGTAAGGATGAAGCAATAAATATGTTTATAACATATAAAGCCGAAGTTGAGAATCAACTCAATAAGAAAATCAAGATTCTAAAATCCGATAGAGGCGGAGAATATGAATCAAATGATTTTAGTGAGTTATGTGCTAGTTTTGGTATAATACATCAAACTACAGCACCATACACTCCTCAGCAGAATGGAATTGCTGAACGGAAGAACAGAACTTTGAAGGAGATGGTTAATTCCATGCTCGTAAGTTCTGGAGCTCCGCAGAACTTGTGGGGGAAGCTCTATTAACTGTAAATTATATTCTAAATAGAGTACCCCACAAGAAACTTGGTCTAATACCATTCGAGTTATGGCATGGAAGAACACCTTCCTACCATTACCTCAAAATGTGGGGGTACCTTGCAAAGGTACTGGCACCATTACCTAAAAAGACTAAGTTGGGAGCAAAAACTATGGACTGCATATTCATAGACTATACCTTGAATAGTAGTGCCTACAGATTTCTGGTTTATAAATCAGAAATACCAGATATTCATGTAAACATGATTATCGAATTTAGAGATGTTGTGTTTTTTGAAGATATTTTTCCATATAAACGGGAAACAGATAAGACTTCTGGGAAAAGAACACATGAGATGGCGTTCAGGGACGAAAGCCCCGAGGAAGCGATTGTTAATGCGAAAATTGAACCAAGAAGAAGTCAGAGATCTAGAATCTCAAAATCTTTTGGTCCAGATTTTATAGCATACGTTATTGAAAGCGAGCCTCAAACATTTAAAGAGGCTATGTCAACCCAGAAGCACAAAATGTTATATACAATTGTAAGTCTAGACATATTAATCGTAGACATAATACCGTGAAGCAGTTGCTCTCAAATGAAATTATCTCTATTGATTTTGTATCGTCAAAGGATAATATAGCGGATCCGCTTACTAAAGGTTTAAGTGGAGAGCGTATAAACTGCGCATCAAGGGGAATGGGTCTAAAAGCCTAACCTTACCGAGTCAGCTTAATGGAAACCTCACTTAGCGACTGGAGATCCCACGGACTAAGTTCAAGAGGAAAAACTAGTTATGATTGACTCAGCAAGTAAGCACTTGGGAGCTTGACTCCAATCCATTCCTAAGGTGCACATAAGTGCTTTTCTACAAGTGGTTTAAGGATAAGCTTAACGCTTTTAATGATGCCTATATCTTGTTACTAAACAAGTGGAGTAGAGTAGACTACTCTTAATAGGTCCATCACCTATGTGAGTATAGAGTTGGGTCGGCTCTTTGGGAATTTCTATGGAGGCTGTTATTCCCTAAAGATACTCTCTGAAACCAAGAATGTCCAGGGTCAAAACGGACACAACCGAGAACCAAAGTTAATTTGGAAAGTCACTGTGTGAAGCTTGTTGACTTGGCTTACACTAACGGCTAACAGTTCAAGACCTAGTTCACTGATTAGCCGTAAGTCTGATAAAGCTTTCGCTATGGAAGGTTCAAGACCTAGTTCACCTATCCTTATGCAGTTTCTTTTCTCAAGTACCTTTCACAATAGAGTCAGTTTCTTTGTGTGTCATTTCCTTGAATCTCCATTCATTGTGGGGGATTATTGGAATTGAAGAATATAAGTATGAATCTTCGAGTTGAATTATGGCGAGATCCGTTGATCGAATCAATTGGATAATGGTTGGAGTGTGTTCTCCTTCCATTGGGGATGAACGTGGTATATTCACATGTTCAATTCCGACTTCGAATGAATGAGATATTCAAGTCTAAAGATTGCCTAGTTCAAAGTCAAAACGGGACTAAAGGTAGCTAAAAGCATTTAGTCCCACATTGACCGTGGGATGGAAGTTTGTGGTGTATAAATAGAGAAAATTGAGAACAAAGGGTGTGCCCTTTGGGTACTTGGAGTTTTCGCGCGCGAAAAGGAGGGATCTATGCCTGCACGTGCGTGCGTGACCGTTGCAACGGTTCAGACCGAACCGTTGCAACCTTTCGTTGGGTTCGAACCTGTTGGCCCCTCCTGGAGCGCTTTATAAAGCGCTCCCATCTCTCAATTGAAAGACCCAAGACAAATACATCACTCTCTCTCTCTTTCTATCTGATCTAAGTTCTGAAGCAAGTTCTGAACTGAGAAGTAGGAAAGCGACTTTCCAGCGAGAAGTGGGAATCCGAAGCGACTTCCAAAGAAGATTCTGTGAAATTTGTTCTGAAAGAGAAATCAGAAAATTCAACAGATTCTGTTATAGAATTGTTGTCTGAATCTGGTACTTCTGAAGAAAAATATTCTTCAACCTTCCTTCGTCCTCAACAGTGGGTGCTACTCCAAAGTAAAGGCAAATATTCATCCGAAATTTGTCCTTGTACCGCTGCTTCAACGATCCTGTGAAGGTACTGGTTGACTACGGTTCGACCGTACGGTGATTTGGTAGTGCTATCCAAATACCGTGAAGGAGTGTTGTATCTTGGGAGACCAGCGTCCATTATCCCGTTAGCACCGGTGCGGGGGACGTAATTGTCTTAAGGAGATTCGCTCTAAGCGTACCTCACTCCAAATACTGTATAAGTGAATTAAGTCCTTTATACAGGGGATATACTTTACAGTATATCGAGACTGATTTAGATTCAGTCTAATTGGTGTTTAACTAAGGAAGGAAATTGAAAGGTGGTTCTTAAATTAAGGAACGTTCTATTGAACGGAAAACCTCCCACCTGATATTTGCCGACCTGGCCAATTAGATTGTTGATATTTCAGTGATCTTGATTAGTTGTCAGATTGATTCCTATTAAGCAGAAACCAACATTTAATCCCTTTTCCACCTTCAGATTCATTTCTTGTCAAGAGCCATGTCAATAATTTGCATAATGAAGATGAGGTATTAACAATAAACCTAGGGAGTGTACCAATGCTTACATTGTACGTTTACTAGTCTACTCAAAAATCAATAAATTTCACATGCCACATTGGGGGTGGGGGTACTTTGATATCATGAAAATTATTAAACTAATGCGTTTATTGGTGATATATGCACAGGGAAAACTTTAGCTACATGTTGCCCCATGATTTCAGGTTTAATCCGTCAACCACACTAGAAATATACACAAAATACATAAAGAACACTGGATTTTCATGGTTCGAAAGCAGGAAATACTAAAATTCGAGATGGTCCCTTCATCTTACAACATTTATAGGTTCAAGTCTGTATGGTGATGATCTCTCGACCATTTGCTTGATCTCTAGACAAGTAACTGCTAACATCTCTTCATGTTAGACAACTCTCTCTGAATGATTTATGCGAAACTACTCCAACCTTAAGGAAGGGTCCTCATCTTCCTTCTCTCTCAACCTCGTTATAAACTTCTTAAGACAGCTCTCTTTCTGCTTCCCCTCTCTAAAGAATCCGACATGAGAAAATACCCTATTTGCTTCATTTTGACCCATAATTGTAGGATAATAATAGCTATACAATTCCCAAACATGGCCATCAAATAAGCACTAAATAGACAATAACCTCCAAATAAACCCTTGATTTCTTTTTAACTGTGGATGGCACACTTGGCATCTAAAATGATTCTAGTCTACATTGTAAATCTTGAAGGAACTACATTATATAGGTCATCAAATTAGTTTCCAACTGTACCATGAAGCTTGAGATTCAACAAATAGATCAAGATGTCTAGGGGACAGTTGTAAAACCTTCCTTTGAAGACTATACAGATACATTGGAAGATATATGCAGCAAGATTCCAAGTCAGCATTTTCCAACATAAGGGTCGCATAAACGCTCCTTTCTAGCAAGTAAATATAGAAGTTTAGATGCTCCAACACTGCTGTCACTTCCTTCATGTGTAGTCCATATACTTGTTTCTTGAGATACAACTTATTGGAGAGGCACATATACAACGTTTCTAACCTTGACCACAATCCTGTAACCGTTTCTTCATCCATTACGTTGTATATAATCTCGTCTGCTAGACATAGTTGGATCATGATTGTCGTCTTTAAATCATCTCCTCCCAATTCTCGTCTGACATACCTGCAGTTTTTGTTGACTTACCCTGTAAGGTCTTGTGAAGACCTTTTTACACCAGCAACGTCTTCACCCTTTTTAGCCAGACGCCAAAGCTTTCTTTACCATTGAACTTCTCGATCTCGACTTTGTCGTAGAACTTTCTAACTTTGACATATTACCATTCGTCAATTTTTAGCTCTGATACCAATTATTGCGAAATTGATATGCTCTGATACCAATATTGTGACTCCCAAGATCGACGTAAGTGAAACTTGCCAATATGAATAGTACTTGTAAAAGAAAAGCTTAATGTAAAAGCGAACTAGCAATAGCTAAATAAAAGAGTAATAAATAAAGAACACAAGGATTTAACGTGTCTCGGCCCAAACTTGAACTACGTCCACGGGGAGAGAACTTGAGAGAGCTTTATTAATAGACTTGGTATAAAGAAATCTAACCTTCCTCTTGATGCAACAAGAGTATTCACCTTCTACTTGAATCTAGCCATTTAAGTATTACCTTCTCTTCTATGCACATTCAACTTGCTCCACTCTTTCTTGGCTTCCTCTGATCACTTTTACTTGGTTACAACCTTTATTTATAGAATTTTATAATACAAACTCTTTTTGAACTATGAGATTATCTTAGCCTTTAGATGGTTGAAGAATCTTGATCAATTCTTTTAGGAATTGATCTCCTTGATCTAAAAGGATTCTAGACATTTTAATCTTTAGCCTTCATTGAATAGGAATTTAATCCTATTCATACTCCTTCTGAAAAGAAAACTCGCAATCGTCTGAAAAGAAAACTGTTTCATGTTAATTTGCTTCTTCTGCTTCAACCATCATCTTCTCCAACTCAATTGGATTTTCTTGGACTATCATCTCTTCTTGAAAAATAAGACAAAATTCTAACAGTTCTGCATATCTGTTTGTTTTGCCGCAAAATGTCACAAGTCGTAATTCGTAAAACCTCTTTTTATTTTTTGTAGTTTGTTTCGCTGCAAAACAACTTGCAAAATGCAACTCTCATTTTTTCACTTGCAGTTGCTACAGTTAATTTGTGGTCATATAAATCTTACTTGTACACCCATATTTTCTCACTTACAGCTGCTACAGTTAATTTTGTGGTCATGTGAATCCCATTTGTAGTACACTTACAGTTCAAAGCAGTTACTTGATAATCAATATATAATTTAATATTATTAAATATTTAATATTTTTAACATTTTTAATAGTGTTTATTTCTTATTTAATTATTTTATATTTGTAATTTTTAGTTTTTATTATTTTTCATATTGTTTTAATATTTAATATTTCATTATTTTAATTTAATATTATTATTTAATACTTTATTATTTTATTAATATTTATACTAATTTTCTTAATATTTTATTTAGATTTAATATTTTATTAATATAACAATAATATGCTTTAATATAAAATTACTATATATTTAATTTATTTATTTCTTAATATAAATAATTACTTTATTAAATTATAATATACTTTATTATTATATTAATATTTTATAATGTTAATATTGTAATAATAATTCATTATAATAATATTATAATATTTTTTTTATCATTAATATTATAATTATATTTTAGTTTGTTAATTTTATATTCTTATAATATTACAATAATATTATAATAAAATTTAATATTATAATAATTTTTAAGTATTTTATAATATTATAATATTTAACTACATTTTATTATTTTTCTTAAGATTTTTAAATATTTATGTCTTATTAGTATTTTTAAAATTTTATTAATGTTCTTTAGATTTTCTTAAAATTTTATAATTATTTATTTAGGTAATATTTTAGTAATATTTCACTAATTATACCAATATTTTATTAATATTATTGTTATAAATAAATATTAAAAATATTAATATTTTATCTCATCTTTATTAATACAATTTAATTTTCAATAGTAGATTTAATTTAATAGTATTTATAATATTTAAATCACTGTTACAGTTAATTTTATGGTCAACTTTTTCGCTTATACTTTTACATTACCAACCAAGCACCGTAAAACATAGTATACTTTCCCATTCACATTTCACTTTACCATAAAATACAATATACTTTCCGATTTACAATTTCATTTTACCAACCAAACACTGTAAAACACAATATATTTTTCCTGTTACAGTTCACTTTTTCATTCTCATATTACGACTTACAACTTGCGACGTTTTGCGGTGAAACAAACATGTCCTAAGATGAACACAAAAATAGCATTGATTCACAGTAAGTTGGTTGTCATCTTGTCTTTTGTTATAAACACCCATATTGCTTCAACAAAAAACATGTACATTTAGTTTTAAAATTATGATTTTAACTCCTTTTAAGTAAAATACACGGCTCAATAAGCTCCCAAATATTACTTCAATATAAAATAGATGACAGTTATACTACCTATTTGATGTATTCTTTTCTCCTTGTGCAGAAAGAGATTGAAGAACATAAATTTTAAGAATACAACCCTGAAAAGAAAAAGCTATGGTGTGAACGGCAAGGTGAAATGGAGATGAAATTAAATATAATGGAGTGATGGACTGTTCAAAGATAAGACATTGGACTCGCCCAAACAGTTCTCAAAAAGTTTATTTTTGTATTTATCGTGCTTCCTGGGTTCCTCACTAGCGTGTTTGGTTGCAAGGCAGTGGGCGGAAATAAGAAAATGGGGAAGTATAATTGCTCACTTTCCTATCTATCCAAACAGCGAAAAAGAAAAATAAGAAAACCCCTTTTCTTTTCCCTTTTCTCTTTTCTCTTTTACGCAACCATTTCTTTACTTCCAGAGTGCTACAGTTAATTTTGTGGTCATGTAAATCTCATTTGTAATAAGTTGTAGTACAAACAGTTAATTTTTTAATCATGTAAATCTCACTTGCATTGACAATCTATTTTTTATTTTTATTAATTATTTTTTATTTTAATATTATTTTGCGGTCAATTTTGTGGTCAACTTTTTCACTTCTACTTCCACATTACCATCTAAACACCAGAAAAAACATAACATTTTTCAAACCACACTTCCCAACAACATCAAAACACCGGAAAACTTACTAACTAATTCGCAAGTTCTAAAAAGAACTATTACCATTTCCTCTCACTTCTTCACTTCTTCACTTCCATCCTTAACCAAACAGGTAAATCGCTCTAGCAATTTTCCTGCACGTATGTTTGCAACTATTTCAATTCGCATTTAGTTTCTATCCTAGAGTCTCTGTATTGAGGGATAACAAATAAAGACTAGCTTGGCTCCTTTGCCAGGTAATTTATGCTAATTGAGATGATATTTGGAACTATTTTAATCTCCATGAAGTGAACTTTATGAAGAGATCGTCAAGTAAACTGCATCCTCAATTAAGGTTATTTCTACATGAGAAGCTACTAAATAGGGCAGATATCTCATACATCCTCAACAAATTATGTTATATGTGATGGCGCGACATAAAAACTAAGAATTTCAACATCTTTTAATTCTTGAAACCATCTAACCCATGGTTCAAAATCCCAGAATCGGAATCGGAATCAGAATCAGCCAACAGTTTTAGGTTTCGGAACCTGTCATTTCGTCTCAGCGATATATCAATCAAAGAAATTTTAAAAAAATGATCAAAAATATTTTTAAAAATTCAAATATTAAGCAGCATTTTGAAATAATTTTTTAGAACAATTGATAGAATTTGAATCAAATTTGAATAAAACATTACAATTCAGAGCAGTTGGTGTACAGACATAAATTAATAAATTATTTACAAATGTATTACAATATAATTGATCTAACCGACTAACTATATTCTATTTAATTATATTAATAACAACTATTTTCTAATATTTTCTAAAATTGATAAGTTAATTATATTCATCACAACCATTTTGTGACTATATTTCTAACAAAGTAAATTTAAACAACAAACAAACTAATGTATGATTAATCTAATGAAATTATATTCTACTTAATTATATATATGATAAGCATTTTCTAACCATTTTCTAACTTTTTTAAAATAAATTAATTACTTATATCAAAACCAACAAATTATTGTGCATTTTCTATTAATGTTTTTTTCTAATAGATCAAGTTTTAGATAACAATTAATCTAACAAATTATTTCTCGATTAGTTACCAATTTCGATTTTTCCTCAAATTTCTTTATTTTTAGGATTGTTGACAAGAGAGAGTAATTATAATCTTTAGCGTGAGTAAACATAGGAAACTCTCAAGCTCGAAAATAATTAATGTACCCAAGAAGTACCGAAAGTAAAATAAGATTTGACACTACTTGTAGTGTCTGATTAAAACACCGATGGAATTCAACAATAGTGTGGAGTCGCTGTAAATTTAATCAATTTTTTATGTTGCAGAATCGGAACGATACTACTGAATTTAGTACAGTTTAACAATAGTTGTATTGAAATCAGATGATATCGGTCGTTCTGGTCGATTCTGACCGATTCCACTCAAACTATGACCGATTCCGACCGATTCAGATTCTAAACCACCGATTTTGTCCCGGTGTCGGTCGATTCCGATACAAATAAGTCGATTCATGTCGGAATCGGCCGATTCTTTGAACCATGATCTAAACCAATCAAGTATACTATCAACGATCAAAACTACTTACGACGTGGCAAGAACAACATACATCCCACTTCTGCTCAAAGGCTCCAGTACCAGAAGGAGTTGAGACATGGGCAAATCAAACTGACATATGAAATATGTTGTGCACAATGTGCACAGTTTGCTAGCTTCATAAACACAAGTAAGGGCCTCAAATTGCCAATTTCACAGGTGATAGAAATATAAAAATCCTACTTGATCATGTATTTATCATATCTTTGTCTCTATCTCTACTACTATAATGTAACATTGGGTTTGAATGTGTTTCATGTTTGTCTGATGAAGATCTATTAAATTACCAAATTATCATTAAAATTGTTTGAGCGTGTTGCATTGAAGGGACAGAGTCATATTTTTTTAACGTATTTACTTAGAGAATGTGAGTCATACTATTTGCTTATAAGGCTGTGATTAGATTAATTCACAGTTATAGAATTTGGGAAGCTTCGTGCACGTGCAATGCACATGCCAAAACTCTAGTAAAACACTAGCAAGAAGAACATAATCCCATTGAATCGGTTATTTTTCACATTTGGGCATACAGCATGCACAAACTACATTAGCTGTCAAACCTCAAATGAAATTCTCATTTGCATAGCACAACCCGAGTTTTCTAGTAAACATTAGGCAATTTTTGGCAAGAAACTTAAAAAGAAAGAAGATCCCAATCAATGTTTCTGTTTTCACAATGCATATAAAATGGGAATTTCCAGTGTTAATAGAGTTTGAGAGGTATGGGGACTTACAGGGAAGGAAACCCCAATTACATCACTGACGAGAGATTGCGATTCATGGCACAGCCTGCGGAGTCAAGAACAAGGAAGTCTCCATTTATAATTCCTCTGTTATTAATTAATTCTCGGAGCAGTTATAATTTAGAAAAGGAAAAAGAATGTGTGTGTGTGTGTGAGAGAGAGAGAGAGAGAGAGAGAGAGGAGCTGCATCAGATCAAAAATTGGTGAGAGGAAGCCGCAGCCTCATCAGCAAGTCCCTCTTCGATATCTTAGCCCGCCCTCTTACCATTAAGGTCTCTCTCTCTCTCTGTGCCATTAGGGTTGCGACTTTTCAAACTATTATACCGCCGTCTGATGGTAAGAAACCAAGCGACAGCGGTGAGAGGGAGAGGGGGAAGGGAAAGGGGAGCTAGAGAGAGGAAGAGAGGGAAAGGGGGAAGATGGAAAAGGGAGAGGGGATTGGGGGAAGAGGGGAGAGGCAGAGAGCCACAGAGAGGGAGGGAGAAGAGGAGAGCCGGCGGACGGTGAATCAAAGGAATGGATAATTCCACTCCAAAAATTGATAAAGGCACTCAAGATTTGGGCACCCACAAATGTGATAAAAGTACTCAAAAAAATTCAAAAAATTATTTTCTTCTTCTCCTCTTCTCCCTCCCATGCTGGCGATCATTCCTCCGGTGAACCCCCCCCCCCCCCCCCCCCGCCCCCGCGGCGGGAGCCGCCTTCCTCCTCGGCAACCCCCTCACTCTTTGCTGCCCCCACACCCCCCCCCCCCCCAATATGTTCGGTCGAAACTGGCCAAACAGATAAGGGAGGGGAGAGGGAGATTAGGGGGAGGTGGGGAGGGGAAGCGGGGAAGGGGGCGGGGCGGGGGAGGAAGGGGAGGCCAGGGAGGGAGAGCGTGAGAGGCCAGGGAGGGGGGAGGAAGAATAAAAATGCATTTTGAACTTTTCATCAAGTGTGAAATTGAGAAAAAAATAATGGCACAATTATAATATTTTTTTGGGTGCCTTCATCATTTGGGATGGAAATATCTGCTCCTCGGATCGGAGCAAGGGAGGGAGGGAGGGAAAGACTAACCGACACAATTGTGAAGAGTCACGAGAGAAAATCTCTTTTCGGTTGGTTTTGATAAAGATTCAGACCTGAGCCGGGCCCCACTACTGACCACAGCTGAAGCCCGACCCAATCACCCTCTAGGCTCCTAGAGTTCTACTTTATCAAGGTCATGGGCCCTAATAAGTCGTGCTTCATGGCCAAAGGATGTTCTGTATCAAAATCTATCCAAATATATGTTAGGCTCGGTTCAAATCATATTGAGCCAGGTTTCTGTCAGATTAGGGGTCACACAAAGTCTGACTCGAATTTCACTCAGATTGCGATTTATCATACCAGACCCAAATCAAAATTTGCAAAGTTTCAAACCAAATCCCAATCTGCACGCAAATTAGCTTCGTGTGGACTGCGCCAAAGTTTCAAGTAGATATTTTCTCTAGATATTTTCCGAGTAGATATTTTTACTAGATATTTCTCTTAAACTTGACCCCACACAAGTCCACACTATATCTTGCTGACGTTCATACTTATCCAAAGCTGAATCAAGCGGACGCTTATTTATACGTACTTAAGTGATTCTACGTTCGGTGTAGATTATACTAATTACAAACTCAATACCAGTTTCAAAAGCAACACGTTTTGAAAATGGCCGGTCCAAGCAGAGAGAAATCACAGCTTATCCCTATATTTATTTAGGCTGTTTTAGCTGACGTAAATACAAACACAGACGAGTCTTTTTCCTCTCGAGATTTGAGAGTATCTTTCAAGTTTTTTTCCCTTTTTATCATGTATTTTTAATTTTTTTTTCTATACATCACACCATAGATGATGACTGTATATTCAAAGTGTCAAGAGTTATTAAGATTTCAAAAGAGAACATATATATTCAAAATTATCAAATACCTTCAGCATACAGCAAGCAGTAAAATTAACTACTACAGTTTACATTTATAAATTTCAAACAAAGAAAACAAGACAACGATCACACTGCTAAAAGAAAAGAAAAAACTCACAAATTATTAAGAAATACTCTACGAGCATGATCCAAATATATACACCGCAACACCAGTGCTCCACATAAGCGCTCTCAGCTCACATGACGACACAGGAGTTCGCGTTCTCATCGCTGAACGCCGTCGTGTACCTCGTCTCCCTCGAACTCGCACGTGCCAGCGACGCCATGTTGGGATTCTCCGCCGCGTTCCGCACGTACCCGGCCGGCGCCCTCCTATCGTACGTCCCGGCCGCATACGGATGGTCCACCGTATCGTACGGCACGTACGGCCACAGCTCCGCTGGCTTCCTCGTCTTCCTCCTGACTCTGTTCAACACTCTCTTGGGATCCACATACCCCGTCACCGTCAGCTTGTGCTGCTTCGGATCAATGTCTATCGAACTCACGCCTAAATTAAATATTGAGAAATCGAAACCAATTAAATCATCAAAGAGAAATCGGGAATCATCAAGTAGTCAAATTATCAGATAGTATTATCGAAATAGCACCTTCCATGCCTTCGACCGATTTCCTCACTCTCTTCTCGCATCCTTCGCAGTCCATCTTCACCCGGATCTCCACCGTCTGCAGCTGCTGGTTCTTCTTCTGCTTCTTGTAGAAGCGAGGGAACGAGCACAGATCTGAAAAATGCTCAACAATACCCATCTTCTTCAAGTTAATTTCTCTTTTTCCCCTCTCCCCACTCTGAGTGCTACAAGCTGTATATAATCTCTCTCTGTTGATAGAGTCGGTGGCTGCTGAATTATTTGAGTGGCCAAAAAACGAGGAAGGAGTCCAGATTTTTGAGAGGCTTGCTGCAAGGGTCAAGGTCAAGGGGCCACAGGAAGATATAGGTCACATTCTGAAGGATGCTGTGTCGGAATTCTGCTCGCTGGGCCTGACCATATCGCTGTATTTTATGAACAGTTTCGGGGAGTGAAGATTAAATTTTCTCTGCTTTTGGCCTTTCCTGATTCACAGTCAAGGAGAGATGATTAACCTGTAAAATTATTACTGGGTATCTGTGTGAGTTTTAATAAGTAATTACTGTGGTTTGAATTAGGATAGATACGTCTGTGGTCGGCTGGATCGATCTGGTTAGGTTTGAACGAGTGGGAACGCAAGTTCAGGAAGGTGCCGCGTCATTTAAGGGGCGGAGCTGGACATGTTTGTCTGCTTCTAAGGAGCAGTTCAGACTGTGTCAGAAGAAAGAAAAGGCTAATTGCAGGAAACTCCTCAAGGCTTCAAAATACAGAATATCTTTTGAGGATCAGAATCCATTTTTCTTCTTTCCTCACCAACTTTTCTTGTTTGAATAATACTTTTTTTTTGGAGGATCAGAGTCCATTTTTCTACTTTCCTCGCCAACTTTTCTTGTTTGAATAATACTTTTTTAAAACTTAAATTTTCTAACGCAAATGTGTATCATGCAGGTAGTCTAGAGCTGTTCTCATTAGTAATATGTGAACCCACATATATACAGTCTTGAAGTAGATGTGAGCTGGAAAGATTGAGTTTAATAAACGTGTTCTTTTTCACAACAAAATATCTTATAAAAGTCTCCTAAAATTTTATCATATAAAAAGAAAATTTTTAATTTCATGTTTCTCTCTAAAAGTTCCTCACTTCTCTCTAAAATGGATTTGCTATCTTCAAGTTAAAAGTTTGAAGAGCAAGTTCTTAGATGTCTGGATTCGATATTTAAATTAAGCATATACATTATATGATGTATGTGCCTTCTTTAGCTGGTTTATTTCTCAAGTCTTTCTCTCTCTAAAACTCTTTCTATTTCTAGTTTTTCAAACTCACACTCTCTCTAACTCATTTTCTCTATTATCTCTCTCAGCTCACCGTTTCTTTTTGTTTATCTGTGTTACTCAGCTTTCTTTCTCCAAATATTTTCTTTCTTTTTTGTTCGCTCTATAGTTTTCTTTCTCTCTCAAAATTTCTCTCTCTAATCTTTTTTTCACTCTCTGAATATGTAAAGAGTGAGTAACTGAGACAGAAGGAAAATAGTAGAAGAAAAAAAAATAGAAGTTGCATTTGACCATAGGAGTTGTCAAAGAATAGTAGTAGTATTAAGATTATAATACTGATTATATTAGAAGTAAGAGTTTCTTTATTAAATTATTATAATACTTATTCATTCACAGGCATTGCTTTCATCAAAAATATATAAAAAATTCAGTTTGTTCAACTAATTTCACATGTTACGAGACTGTCATGTCAAATGCCTAAAAATGATAAGAGTTAGAAAGAAGTTAGAGAAAAGAAAATGCAACTAAAACGACCCCTCGGGAAGAACTTGTTATTAAATTCAATTATGCGTTGAAGTTGGTATCTCTTATTAAACATTTGATGTGAGTCCATAGCACCAATTGTAGAGAGAAAGTAAAATCTTGTTGAAAGGATTTGTCAAATTCTGCTGAAGATTAGTCAAAAATTGATGCAATCAATGATGTCGAATACGAGAGCGTGTCGGTCGTATCGAAGTTAAATTGCACAGGAAGAACCAAGGCTAGTCGAGTAGGGCAATGGCCTAGTCGACTAATATGACAAACAGAGAGTTGAAAGTTTCTGTCGACTAATCAAGGTTATAAGTCGACTAACTCTGTTGCGCGGCCAGTTTTCAAATCTGATTCTGAATTCATTTCTGATCCGATTTAGGTGTTTTTGATTTCCTTTTCTTCGTGGATTCTTTGGTTATATAAGGAGGGATAGTGTCCCCAATATTTCTAACTTATAATTGATTAAATTCAATAAGAACTCTCTTCTCGTATCACGAGGACATAGGTAAATTATCGAACCTCGTTAAATATTATGTTTGCTTTCTCTCTTATTTTCTTGTTCTTATTTTCTGAATAATTCTCTGTTGTATCTATCTTTATTGGTGGATTTCTCGTTGGTTGTTACCTCACGCGCAACACCAATATAGGCTCAGAATTTATGAACATTCTTAATACCCAGAACTCATGCGCCTACACTTTACTCACCTAACTAAAAACTAGGGCGCAAAGTGATTGGATATAGATTCGAATATGGCATTTTACATATTTGTATTTGCATTCAAATTGCATATGTGGATACAAATATTGCTTGGTAAGTAAAATTGAAATTTGTGTCCGTCAAAATCAAATATCGAATACATATCAAATATTAGCGAATCAGATAAGGATACAGATTGAGTGTGAACGAAATAAATATAGTCATATAGGCTAAACAAATATGCTCATATCACCATTCATTTAACCGAAAAAATGTAATTCAATGCAATCATAAAATAATATGATGAAATTGAGAAGAGAGAAAAACAAGTAATTTTCCTTAATTGTATTAAATAACTAAGTTAGAAAAGAAAATATGTAAGAATGAGAGATGACCGACTTAATGAAGGGCTGAAATTATCTTGCACTATATTATATAGGAAATAAGTGAACTGACAAATTGTATCACAAATAATTTGACTAGATGATGCGCATGATCTATGAAAAACCCATTCAAATCTAAAAATTTCTTCACTTCAAAGTATACAACAAGAAAGCACAATCCATATGTGGATATCCATATCCAAAATAACCCATTCATGTTTGTTATGATAATGAGCCAACTAATTTGATGGTAATGCTAAAGATGCTTAGAATCTATATGATCCAAAAGAAAGAACCATCTTTCTCTTTTTTTAATTGCTCAAGTGGATTCAAGACAATAAATCTCAACACTCTTCACCTTGGCTCAAAACTAATCTTACCAATCTTCAATTTAGCTCAAACCCGACAGAACCAATTTTTGAACTTCACCTTAAGCCAGCTTCCTATGTGTTGGAAAATTGAATTAACCAAGTGAATTTGGGAAAACTTAAGCTAAATTTTTCGGCATTACCTATTGCTCGAAATGTATAGGAGATGGTTGGAATGTATTCTCCTTCCATTGAGAATGAACATGGTACATTCACATGTTCAATTCCATTTTCGAATAAATGAGATATTCAAATCAGAAATTCACATAATGCAATAACTAAATGGGATAAAAAGAATAAAACTTTTTAGTCCCACATTGAAAGTGGTATGAAAAGTTGAGTGATTTAAATATAAAAAGTTGAAAGCTATAGATACTCGCCCTTAGGGTACTTAGAGTTTTCGCGCGCGTTTGTGGGGAAGCCAAGCCTGCACACGCTCATCGCCGCCCACCTCGTCTAGATGCGGGTGAGGGTCACGAGCTGTGGAACGCTGGTTGTGCCCATGATGCAACCCGCCCGCTTCATTTTGAAGCGGGCATGAGTTGTTTTAGTTCGAATTTGTTCAACTTCCAATTAGTGAAAGGTAAGGATCAATTTTGGTTCAACTGTACAAACTTTTGCATTGTGTTTTGCATTTTGCAAATACCATAAATGAGTATTGATTTTGGGAGACCAGCGTCTATTATCTCGTATACACAATAACATGGATGTAATTGTCTTAAGAAATTCGCTTTACATGCACCTCACTCCATATCCTGTATATTTTGAACTAATATTCTTATTGCAGGGATTATGTTGAAATATTTATGCTTATAAATATTATACAGATATATTCCTTCTATAGAGACTAATTAATACTAATGTGATTGATGTTTAACTAAGGATGAGAATTGAAAGGTAGTTCCTAAATTAAGGAACGTTCTATTGAAAAAAAAATCACCCACCTGATTTTCACCTAACTGGCCAATTAGACAGTCGTTCTTGATTGATTGTCAGCAACAACCCTATGCTCTAATACTCGAGTTTTTACCCACCCAAAGCGCTTTTCAAAAAAAAATCCCATAGACTTGTTCATAATATGAATATTTGATACATATTTGTACATATATAAATATATCGAGCTTAGTCAAATCGAACTTGAGCTAATAGGCCTAGCCCGAATTGGCTTGTTTATAAATTCGAGCTCGATTTTGAGCTCGGCTTCGGCTAGTTTACTAGTCAAGCAAGCAAGAAACGAGCCAAACTTCGAGTCGAACCCAATCTATTCGTGAACAACTTATTTGACATCCCTAAGCACCATGCATCCACAAATAAGGCCCAAATCATCTTTGACTTTGATCCCAGTGTGTTACGACCATGTGCTCGCTAATTAGGTGATAATGTAAACATGTTTAGAATTTATGACTCAAATGGAGAAACCCTATTAAAATCTATAATCTAATCATATTTGAGCACTTAAACATCATTTCTTTTAATCCATGTGAGACTAAACCATCTTTTCTCTCTTGTCATATTTCTCTTTAACCGCTCAAGTTGATTAAGTCACCAAATTCCAACAATATCTTTATCTTTATCTGGATTTTAAAAACATACCCATACTGATACATGTATTCACAACATTTTTAAAATTATTATCCGAATTCATATTCGTCTCCATCCCGAGAAAATTATATAATCAAATATGCATCAAAAGTGGATATGGATGCAGATATCTGCGGATATGTCTGAATCCATTCACACCCCTACTAAATGCGCCGTAGATATCTGCCGATATATCTGCATCCATTTAACTCATAACAGTAATTCTTACAAAAATATCAGTGGACCGAGACCCAATTTCTCATATGTCATCAAATGGCATGACAAATTGTAAATTGCAGTGCATAGGGCATGAGAAAGGCCGTAGTGTCTCAAAATCAAAATCTGTTGGTTTTTTTTTTTTTTTTTTTAGAGGTTGAAGGAAGCAGACAAGCGCTTGAGAACTCCAATTTGCGGGCAGATGCTAAACAAGTATGGGCTTTGAAAGGCTATTCAGTGGCAACGACCCATGTTAACTACAATTCTCTGGAAGAGGTTCGGCCCAATTGGTCCCCAAAGCGTGATGATAGACTGCTACTACTGGAGGCCCACTTGTATGGATGGGCCGTTTGTTTCGCGTAAAACTCCGTAATTCGTAAATGACTTACCACCCAGTTACAACTACGGCGTTTGTTTGGACCGTAATTCGTAAAAGAGTTACGTAACTCAACTAACACTCACTTGCAACCCAGTTACCACTCACTTACAGCCCAGTTACAGTTAATTTTGTGGTCATACAAATTTGTAATATTTTTTTATATTAATATTAAAAATTTTAATATTTAACTTTTTTAATATTTATTTGCAGTATTAAAACTTTTAAAATCACCAAATAGTTAATTTTGTGGTCAACTTTTTCACTTACGACTTATACATTACGACACCAAACACCGTAAAGTACAATACACTTTCCCACTTTACATTTTATATTACCAACCAAACACCGTAAAATTTACATGCATGTAACTCATTTACAATTGTAAAAGACTTTACCAATTACAACTACGAATTACGGCCAGTTACGACAACCAAACAGAAGTTGGTAGCATGTGGAGTTGGTTAACGAAATTGGTTACGACCTCCTGGGCTTTGGGCCAAAATTTTTAAAGAAATTTCATAGTTGAAAGCCTTTGATTTCTAGCAATTGAAAAAAGAAAAAGAAAAAAATCTATACGATTTATGTTGAAATTCTATAAGGGGCATTTCGCTTCATCCCCTATGTCGAACCGTAATTAGGGAAAAAAAAAACTCAGCTTCATAATTTTATTCACTTCAGTCACCACTTTTTTTAAAGTAAAGATGTGCGCCTACGTGTCAAGCGCTGAAGCACTTATCAACGGCGAAAGACGAAAATATCTCTAAGTAATCGCTTCAAAAAAGCATACCGCTGGTCGCAGTCCTCACAAAATGATCACAGTATAGAGAACTGCGACTATGATTGCAGTCCTCACAAAAATATTTTATTTCTGAGGACTGCGACTATGATCGTAGTCCTCACAAAATAATCGTAGCTCTATTTCTAAGGATTGCCATCATGATCGCAGTCATCGTAAAATGCAATATTTATGAGGACCACGACCATGATTGCAGATCTCATAAAAATATCATATTTCTAAGTCTTTATATGAATGCGATCATGATCGCAGCCCTATTTATTAGGACCGTGATCATGATCGCAGTCAGTATTCACAAAAATGTCTTATATTTAAGTTTTTATAAGGATTGCGACCTAAAAGAGGGCTGCGATCATGGTCACAGTCTCACAAAATGTCCTATTTTTGAGGTTTTGTGAGGACCACGACCATGATCACTATCTTCACAAAATGTCATATGTTTCACTCAGTCCTCACAGAACTCGTCGCGAACAAAGAAAAAGAGATCTGCAAAAATGTCGATCCCAAAAAAATTTCTAACAGGTCAACTCGTGAATTACTCTGCGTCGGGGTCAAGGTTAAGGGGGAACAACGTCGAGTGCAATGAAAAAGGGTAAAATAGAAAATGAAAAAATAATAAACAAGTTGTGGTTGGAGGAATCAGCTTTTGCTGACGTGGATGAGACTGTAGCGAATCAAATTATGACGCTGAGTTTTTTTCTAATTATGAGACAAAATAGGTGGCTATAACGAAATATTTTATCCTATGATAGCCTACCTTTTTCGTATTTAATTTGTATTTTAAACCTAATGATGTTAATCAAAATACAACTTATTCGTATGTGCAAGATGGGTATTGGAGGAGTGTAGTACTCAAAAAGTTTTAATCCATACAGTGAAGACTTAGGGCCTGTTTGTTTCGTCGCAAAACGTCGCAAGTCGTAAGTCATAAAATGAGAATGGAAAAAGTGAACTGTAGCAGAGTAAATATATTATGTTTTACAGTGTTTAGTTGGTAAAGTAAAATTGTAAATGAAAAAGTATATTGTGTTTTACGGTGTTTGGTTGGTAAAGTGGAAGTGTGAATGAGAAAGTATATGTGTTTTACGGTGTTTGGTTGGTAACTTAAAAGTATAAGTAGAAAGTTGGTCACAAAATTAACTGTAGCAGTAATTTAATATTATAAATACTATTAAATTAAATATACTATTGAAAATTAAATTGTACTAATATATGTGAGATAAAATATTAATAATTTTAATATTTAATTATAACAATAATATTAATAAAATATTAGTAAAATTAGTAAAATATTACTAAAATATTAACTAAATAAATAATTATAAAATTTTAAGAAAATATAAAGAACATTAATAAAATTTTAAGGATACTAATAAATATAAATATTAAATAAAATTTAAGAAAAATAATAAAATATAGTTATAATATTATAAAATACTTAAGATTATTATAATATTAAATTTTATTATAATAATATTGTAATATTATAAAATATAAAATAAACAAAGTAAAATATAATTATAAATTTAATAATAAAATATTATTATGATATTATTATAATAAATTATTACAATATTAACATAATAAAATATTAATATAATTTTAAAGTATATATAATAATAATAAAGTAATTATTTATATTAAGAAATAAATAAATTAAATATATACTAATTTTATATTGAAGGATATTATTGTTATATTAATAAAATATTAAATCTAAATAAAATATTAAGAAAATTGGTGTAAATATTAAGAAAATAATAAAGTATTAAGTAACAACATAAATAAAAATATTAAATTAAAATAATAAATATTAAATATTAAAACAATATTAAAATAATAAAAAACTAAAAATACAAATATATAATTAGATAAGAAATTAAACACTATTAAAAATATTAAAAATATTAAATATTTAATAATATTAAATTATATATTGATTGTCAAGTAACTGCTTTTGGACTGTAAGTGTATAACAAGTGAAATTTTATGACCACAAAATTAACTATAGCAATTGCAAGTGGGAAAATGTTAGTGTAAAAGTGAGATTTACATGACCACAAATTTAACTGTAGCAACTGCAAGTGAGAAATAAGAGTTATATTTGTAAGCTGTTTTGCAGCGAAATAAAAAGCGAAAAATAGAAAAAAAATTTTAGGACTTGCAATTTTGTGACCTTTTGCGGAGAAACAAACCCTTATTTTCAGTGCAAGATTAGATTCTATACTCTGTGCGCTTCAGTTTGAAGAGTTATAACTGCAAATTGAGCCCACACATCCATGCCCATATATATCCAAATCCAAACACTAAAAAAAAAAAAACAAATGTTTTCAATCAACAGTCCAAAAACCAACACTAATTTCCTCCCCTAATCAATCGGATCAACTGTGACAAGTGACAACACCCTGGTTCACCACACAAATCCTCTACAAAAAGGAATTGCTGTTAAAAATACCTCAACCCAATTCAAGGCTGATGGAGAGATTTATTCAGGCTGAGGTGATAGAAGAAAACCAGACCATCTCCCAAGAAAATCTCTGCAGATTGATTTCATTGTGCAGTTAAATCTCTGCACACTACTGCTGACCCCTTTCACACGCTCACTTCACAGGTCATTGGCGAGAACACGAAGAATATATATGTGAATTTTTGAATTAAATTACGGCGAGATCCGTAGATCGAATCAATTAGATGATGGTTAGAGTGTGTTCTTCTTCTATGGAAATGAACGTGATATATTCACATGTTCAATTCCGAATTCGAATTAATGAGATATTTAAGTCTAAAGTTTGTTTAATTCAAAGTCAAAATGGGACTAAAAGTAGCTAAAAGCATTTAGTCCCACATTTACCATAGGATGGAAGTTTGAAGTTTAAATAGAGAAAAATTGGAACAAAGGGTTTGCCCTTTGGGTACTTGGAGTTTTCGCGCGTGATTGGAGGAAACCATGCCCGCACATGCGCGGCGTCGCCTCTTGCAGCTGCCGGCCGGCCGGTGCCGGGCTCGGGCTTAGGTTCCCTACACGGTCCAATTCTTTTTGAACCGGGTCTCACGGGTACGATTACGCGGAGTATACCCGCTCCGCCATCCGGATCCGAACCGCCCAGCGCAACGGCTGTCAACCAACCGCCCTGGGCAGTTGGGCGATTGCTGCGGTTGAAACGAACCATTGCAACAGTTCAGACCGAACCATTGCAGCTGTTCGGTTGAGTTCAGACTAAAATACCCCTCCCGGAGCGCTATAAATAGCGCTCCACTTCTCTCAAATAGAACACACCAACACACAGAATACAGAACATTAACTCTCTCTGCGTTCTGAGTTCTGAAGTGAGATTCTCTCTCTCTTTATCTTGAAGTAACTTTCAACGGGAAGTGAGAAATCAGTAACTCGGTTTCCGAAACGACTTCCAAAAGATTCTGCAAAATTCGTTCTGAAAGAGGGCTCAGAAAATTTAACAAATTCTTTAGTAGAATTGTTGTCTAAATCTGGGACTTCCGAAAAATAATATTATTCTACCTTCCTCCTTCCTCTACAGTGCGTACTCCTCCAAAGTAAAGACAAATATTCTCCTGAAATTTGTTTTAATCCCGCTGCTTCAATAATCTTGTGAAGGTACTGGTTAACTACGGTTCGACCGTACGGTGATTTGGTAGTGCTATCCAAATACCGTGAAGGGGTGTTGTATCTTGGGAGATCAGCGTCCAGTAACCTGTTAGCACCGGTGTGGGGGACGTAATTGTCTTAAGGAGATTCGCTTTAAGCGTACCTCACTCCAAGTACTGTATAAGTGAATTAATTTTCTTTATACAGGGGTTATACTGATATTTAGTACATTGAGACTGACTTATACCAGTCTAATTGGTGTTTAACCAAGGAAGGTAATAGAAAGGTGGTTCTTTAATTAAGGAACGTTCTATTGAACAAAAAATCTCTCACCTGATATTAACCGACCTGGCCAATTAGATCGGTGATATTTCAGTGATATTGATTAGTTGTCAGATTGATACTAGAAACCAACAATCTTAAGATAATTATCATATTGAAGTTTCTTACTTCTGTTCTGCTTGAAATTACAGAAAATGTCTGAGACTAATCAAGATAGCTCAAGTAAGACACCAAACATGCAGCTACAAGCTTTGATGCCTACTCCACCTCCTAACCAGAAGCCGGAGAAGCTAGAAAAATTTGATGGCACAGAATTCAAGAGGTGGCAATAGAAGATGCTCTTCTACTTGACCACTCTGCATCTGGCCAAATTTCTATAAGAAGATCCATCAGAACCCGGAACTGAGCGGGACTCAGTCCTTGCAGTCGATGCATGGACTCAAGGTGACTTTCTTTGCCAAAACTATATTTTAAATGGACTGGATGACTCTCTTTACAATGTCTACAGTCCTATCACAACGGCAAAGAAGTTATGGGCCAGTCTTGATAAGAAGTACAACACTGAGGATGATGTTGGCCCGAAGGCCCATCACTCTAGTTTTGATGATGATCAACTCATGTAGTTATAGTACTAATGATCTTGTATTTAATTAGTGACAGATTTATGATCAAGATCTTGGTAGGTGCATAGCTTCAACAAAGGATTTGAAGTCAAGTTTTGGAGCTAGCACGGTTTGATTCAAGAGCTTGTGCATCAAGACCACATCAAGTACTCAAGAGGAGTCTAGCTCTAGGGATTGTGTTTGGACCAAGTCAAGAAGATGAGAAGGCTTCAAGTGAAGACTTCAAGAAGATGAAGACTTGTGTCTAGGTTTGTTTAGAAGATTTTGTTTTAGTTTAAATGTAAAGGATAGAATAGTTGGTGGATTGCTCAAGTACACACACACACACACTCTTGATAGTTTGTTTTTACAAAAGATTTTTTATTTACAAATATCATTTTGGTTTTTGGTATTCAAGTATTATGTTTTAACTAAAATCATGTTTAGAGCTTAATGTCAAAAACATAGATATTTCACCATGTTTGTGTAGTGGATCATATCCATACACTCTATGCTTTAAAAGAGTTTAAATATCTTGTTTTTGTATTTGGTGAAGTTTTGAAAAAACAAGTTTTGAAAAATCAAGTTTGGAAAAATACTGTTTTCATTTGAGCCAATTTTTCCATATTACAAAAATAGTCCAAATCATTTATAACATGCCTTGATTTTGTGCAAGCATGTTTTTTTATCAAAGTATAGTGTTAAAACTATTTTTGTAGATTTTCTATGTTTTTATGGATTTTATTTCAACAAAAAAGACTAAGTTTTTAATCCCTTAATATTGTTTCCTGGCTTCAGCCGGTCGACTGGGACAGTCGACCGCAGATTGAAGTCGGCCGACCGTCACAGTTCTGACAGGAGGACGGTCGACCGACCCGGTCGACCGTCCAGAGAGCTCTGCTCTCTGGAAAGGCCCCGGCCGACCGGGCGGTCGACCGGACAGAGAGACTTGCTCTCTGTATCCTGGCCTCGGTCGACCGACCGGTCGACCGATGGCACAACGGTCTGAAATATGACGGTTGGCCGGTCGACCGACAGTTCTGTCAGACCCCAACGGCTAGTTTTTCTAGCCCTATAAATTTGGGGGTTTGGACATTATTTTTCAACAAGATTTCTAGTGGACTTTAAGCCAGTTTTTCCTATTCCTTTAAGAGGTTTTTTTCTCCACAAAATTTAGAGCTAATACTTCCAATTAAAAGGAGAGTTTATCAAGAGTGTTTAAAAAGAGATTTCTTGAGTTTTCCTCCACCATTCTCATCCTTGTTTTCTCACAAACACTTGAGCGACCCATTGACATATTCATTCTATAGGAGTGTTCTTGTGAGAGTTTTTATTGGTGATCAAAGTGTTTAAATCACCAAGAGTTCTTTCTTTGTTCCTTGAGGAGGCGGACGGTTGTGTTCGCGTTGTTTCGAGTTCGTGTGTGAACTCCGTGTTTGAGGTGCGGCCTCGGCGAGCTAGAGAGCTTGCGGTGTGTACGGACTAGGGAGTCCGAGAGTTGTAGGTGTTGCGGCACCGAGTGATCCGGTGGGATCGATTATAGTGGAAATCCTTCGTGTGTCGAAGGCGGGGATGTAGAGCAAGTGTGCTCGAACCTCGAAACAAATCCCTTGTATTTGCGATTGCTCACTCTCTCTCTCCTTGTCTTTTGTTTATATTTTGCATGCTATTATTGTGCTTATCCTTACATGCTTGATATTCATATTGTGCCTTATTGATATACATGCTTGGGTTTATTTGCTAACACTTGTATTTAACCAAGAGGGCCAACGCGGCACCTCAACCTTATCTAGGGGAATCTAGAGGAGTTAGTCCAGAGCCTTTCACGGGGAATTCAGCTACACTCTTGTGTTATACGTGGTGTTTAGTTTAAATAGTTTGTTTAGGTCATAATAGTTTTTAGTTCCGCATTATTTGGCTTTTAGTGACCATTAGATTAGCCATCACCTATTCACCCCCCCTCTAGGTGATCCTACAATTGGTATCAGAGCCAAGTGCTCTGAATTTGGGTCTTACAACCTAGAGTTAAAGATCCTCTTTTTAGGCTAATCACTATTTTTGTACACACACCATGGACTTCATGTCACCACCCATGTTTGACATTCTTAACATCCATATATGGAAGGTGAAGATGTCCTTGTACCTCTGTAATACCCTGTTCCCAGAATACGTACTTAGTTGCGTATTCAGTTTTCGACCGTATTTTTCGATTTACTTCCTGTATTTGACCGATTTCAATTTCAAATATCATTTTCCAATATATTAGATTTTATATGATTTTCTGGATTTTTCTTTAATTAAAATAAATTTCTTCAAAACCGGTGTCGACCAGTGTCGCTGATCGATCCCTGGAATTTTAATTCTCAAACAGTTAGGAATTTCTAGATGGTCCTTTAGACTTTATTTCTTAGAATCATATTCCCTACTTAAATACTTTTCTGAGAATTTTATAAATTTATGAAAATTCCAACGGAGTCGGTAGATAACTGATTCCGGGATTTTTAGTTTAAAACTATAAAGTATTTCTTAAAAAGGATTTCACTATTAGTCTTCATATATTATTATTGATTTTTGGTAAAATTTACGAGTCGTTCGAGATACTTGAATTTCGGACGATTTCGGTATTTTCCGAAATGTTTTCCGCATACATGACCTAAACCTAGGAATCCATGTTTTCAATATTTTCAATTTCCAAGTTAGAGTAAATACCTTCCTTTATGAATTTCTTTCCATTTTTCCTTTTCCTTTATTCCTCTTTCTCCACAACCACAAACTTTTCCCATTTTTTTTCCAAAAATCCAAATCTCTTCCAAAATTCCAACTCCACATAACCTCACCAACCCCCATTTAATGCCCCTCTCTCTCTCCCCCCATGGCCGGCCAAGTGGCCAAGGAGAGGGACACCCATCCCCTCCCCTATTTTGCAATAAACCCCTCTCAATTTCTTTAATTGCATCTCCTTTACAAAAATCAAATCCTATATAAGTTTCCCTTTACATTCTTTTACTCTTTTCTTCACTTCACCAAGAGTTTAGCCTTCACCATTTCCTTCTCCATCTCAAACCCTAACTCCAAGAACACCACAAGATCTTCACCTCTAGCTCAAGCAACTGATTTGGAGCTTGAATCGTAGCTCTTTTCGTCGCCAAGGATCACATAGGTGCCATTTGACGACCACACTCTTCCCGGACTCGTAAAGCTTCAATCAAACCATTCCTAGTGAGTATATTTACTCACCAAGACTTGTAAACTCCTTTGTGTACTTGTGTTGACAAATCATGCACACTTGTGACATAAAAATCATATTTTTAGACCCTCAAACAAAACCCTAGAAATCTGTTCTGTTTGCTGTTTTCCCACGATTAGTCGACTAGACCTAGGGACTAGTCGACTAATCCACTTTAGTTGAAACTTAACCTTTTCTGATTTCACAGTTTTAGTCGACTAGACCAGATTTCCAGTCGACTAGAGACCCCTAGTCGACTACCCATTTCTCCCCAGTCGACTCCTGTTTTCCTGAAATAAAACATCAACTCTCTGTATCTCAGACTTAGTCGACTTAAGTATCCATTAGTCGACTAGTAGTTCCCTGTTAGTCGACTACCCTTACAACCCTAGTCGACTAACTTTCCTGAAACAGAATTCCAACTCTCTGGAACCCAGTTTTAGTCGACTCATCCAGACTAGTAGTCGACTTAAGACCCCTAATAGTCGACTAACCCTTCCACCTAGTCGACTAATTCTGACTGTTTGACTTAGTTGATTCTGTTCTGAATTTGGATCTTATTGTTGATACATGTATGGCATATTATTTTTGTTCATGCTTCATAACTGGTATTACATGACATGTTACTTGATGAATCTTACCTCATATTACTTCATGACTTGTTATTGTACATTATCATCCATAACTTGTTAAATAGTGAATATCACCACTTATCATGCCATCACTTGAACCAAGCATGATACACTTGACTTTTGTATAAAATGGACCAACTTACATATGGGTCGGGGGAAAACATGCGGGTATCGATATGTGTTCGTGTTTACAGTGGCTTTTAGGAATGTTGTGCAACTCATGTTCCGGTCTGACCTGTGGGCCTCCAGGGGACCGAGGGGAGTGCTTGCTCCCTCTATTACTGGTACCATCATGATAAGGGCATACATAAGTCCCTCCTGTTTAGCCTAGCGGCTGGCTTCCGTCACCAAGCAACGGAACAATCCTGGACCGTTATCCCGGGCATGTACGGGGTCCACTGTAAACATAGTTCGTCGATACAACCGCTGATTTCCAATAACAACCTTGCTTTACTAGGATATGGATCTATGTGCTCTGGGACGCTGGGTCACATAGCTAGATATCACAGTAAGACAAGTAATAATAATAAGATGTTAACTGTAGATCTAATGTATTAGGACTTTATCTCTTCATGCTTTTCATACTTGTTAGCTGATATTCCTTATATGGTTTCATACTACTTATTCATGTCTCTTAGCCACTTGGCTGTAGTCCGTTTATTGTTTATATGTCTTGACTCCCTTGGATTTGCACATTCAGATTCCGAAGCTTGGAACGAAGTGGAGCCATCCACAGAGGACCAAGCTTACTTTAGTGAGCAGGCGGACTAGTTCCAGTCCCTTCGTGCCAGACCTACCTTTTGACTCACGAGATCCTCTTTCTACTTGTGAGCTTTTTGTATACATATTTGTATATATTTCTTTGGACTTGGTTATGATGTAATACACATGTAATGTGTAATACTTTTAATATCCTGTGATAACTTTGTATGTGTACTTCTTGTGTTGGCATATGTATTGATACCACGCTTTGTCGTGTACTCTGTTTCTTGTTGTACTTTTTGCTTAGCGTATATACGTGTGGGGCATTATCTGACCTACGTATATACGTCGCAGTGACGTCCCTGTATTCGTGGAATCGGGGCGTTACAGGTTGGTATCAGAGCCTAGGCTCTCACACCTGAAGTACAATCGAGCGGCAAATTTTAATAATTTGCTGATGCCAACTACAATATACAAAGTTATTAAGTCCTCCTTGATTCCTTCTTGATTCCTTCCCTTGTATCCTAAACTCCTTCCATTTGTTTCCAAATTCCAGTTATCTTTCCCCAACTCGGTATGGAGCGAAGGACGGGCCGTAACCACTCGGGGCAAGCTTCGAATGGACCCACGGGAGAGAATGTGGATATTTTGAGGGTCATTCAGACCATGATGGAAAACCAGCAGCAGCAGACTGAACTCCTCAGGCAAGAATTGGCAGCACCGAAAGAGCAGAGGCCGGGAAACATTTCAGACTTCAGACGGCTGCAACCAGCTATCTTCACGGGAGACGAGAAACCATTGGATGCTGAACAATGGTTGACGGATACCACAGATCTGCTGAATGCAGCCAGGGTACCAAAGGAGAACCAAGTTGAGGTCGCTAAGATTCAGTTGAAGGATATAGCCAGAACTTGGTGGCTAGCTGAAGAGGCCAGACTGGAGAAGCCTGTCACCTGGGACACATTCTCCAAGAGCTTCTATAACAGATTCTTCCCTGCTACTGCTCAGAAGGACATGGAGGAGCAGTTCATCAGACTCCAGCAGTGGAACAAGTCCGTGGATGAGTATGCCGCGGAATTTCTCAGACTCAGCCGCTTTGCTCCGTACATGGTAACGGATGAGGAGAAGCGAGCAAGCAGGTTCCAGCAGGGTCTGCAGATGGACATACAGGTCTTCTTGATGCCCCAGCAGCTGAAGACTTATTCTGAGGTTCTCACCATAGCTCGAGAGGTGGAGCGTGGGCTTGAGAAGAAGAAAGTTGACCAGATGGGGAGCCAGACCATGAAGAGGCCATTTGTACCAATGGGAAGAGGAGGCCCATATAGAGCAGCAAAGGTTCAGAGACAACCATTCAGACCAGCTCCTTACCAGACGGCCCAACCATTTACATTCTGTAGCTATTGTCAGAAGCCGGGCCACATTCGTCAGAATTGCCGGAGGGCAAATGGGTTGTGTTTGGTGTGTGGATCACGGGATCATTCTATAGAGACCTGTCCACACAGGAGATGGGGGTAGCCAACCAGACTTTGCCAGCACTTCCAGGACCCAATGGACAGAGAGTGCTACCAGGGCCACTTGGGCAGAGGAATCAGGGACCAGTGATGAGGAGAGCTCTTCCCCTTCCGCCACAGCATGTTGTTCGCCCAGTCCAGAGAGGAGCCAGGACTGCAGCAGGGCGTGGTAGAGGTCAGGCTTACACTCTTACAGCAGAGGAGGCTGAGACTTCAGAGGAAGTGATAACAGGTAACATCAGAGTTCATTCAAAACCTGTTCTCGCTCTCTTCGATTCAGGTGCATCCTATTGTTATATCTCAGACCATTTTGTGGCTTTGCATTCTATACCTGTTAGATCTTTAGACCACAAATGGGAGATTAGTACAGGGAATGGGGTAGTCATATCTTCTAGAGTTTGTACTGATTGTCCAGTAGAACTTTGTGATAAGATCTTGGCCATAGATATGATCGTACTAGACACCAAAGGGTACGACGTAATCTTAGGCATGACCTGGCTCAGTCAGTACCATGCAGTTATTGATTGTAGGGAGAAGAAAATTAATTTCAGAATCCCTCATCAACCGGAGTTCCAATTCAGTGGAGAAGTGAAGTCTACCAAGGGAAAGACACGGATGACTACTTCGGAGGTTCAGAAGCAGAAGGTACCGGTGTGGGATGAATTCCCAGGAGTGTTTGCTGAAATCTCAGGGCTGCCACCTGAAAGGATGATCGAGTTCTCTATTGACACAGTTCCAGGAGCAGCTCCTATATCCAAGGCTCCGTACAGGATGGCACCGACGGAGTTAGAGATTCTGAAGAAGCAACTGCAGGAATACTCAGACAAGGGATTGATTCGGCCAAGTACTTCACCATGGGGAGCTCCAGTACTGTTGGCCAATAAGAAGGATGGTGGTAAGAGGCTTTGTATTGATTATAGGGAATTGAACAAAGTTACCATCAAGAACAAGTATCCCTTACCCAGGATTGATGATCTGTTTGATCAGCTTCATGGAGCCCGGGTATTCTCTAAATTAGATTTACAGTCGGGTTACCATCAGCTGAGGGTGAAGAAAGAGGATATCCCAAAGACTGCATTCAGGACCCGTTATGGCCACTATGAGTTTCTAGTTATGCCTTTCGGAGTCACCAATGCCCCTTCAGTTTTCATGGATTTGATGAACCGAGTGTTCTCGCCCTATCTGGATCAGTTTGTTGTTGTTTTCATAGATGACATCCTGATCTATTCAAAGAACAACAGGGAGCATGCCGAACACTTGAGGATTGTATTGCAGACTCTCCAGCAGGAGCAGCTTCATGCTAAGAGGAACAAGTGTGATTTCTGGTTGGACAGTATAGCCTTCCTTGGGCACATTGTTTCAGCAGAAGGAATCTCAGTGGACCCCAGCAAAGTCCAGGCAGTGAGGGATTGGCAGATTCCGAGGACGGTGACTGAGATTAAGAGTTTTCTTGGACTAGCCGGATATTACAGACGCTTTGTCCAGGATTTCTCTAGGATTGCAGCTCCATTGTCCAAGCTCACTCGGAAAGGAGAAAGGTACTTGTGGACTGAGGAGTGTACTGCAGCATTTGAGCAATTGAAGCAGAGGCTCATTTCAGCTCCAATCTTGAGGACTCCCTCAGGTAGAGGAGGGATGGTCATCTACAGTGATGCATCAGGAAAAGGCCTGGGATGTGTACTTATGCAACATGATCATGTTATAGCATATGCATCTAGGCAACTGAAGACTCATGAGCGGAATTACCCAACTCATGACTTGGAGCTAGCAGCTGTGATATTTGCATTGAAGATCTGGAGGCATTATCTTCTGGGAGATAAAGTGTTGATATACACGGATCATAAGAGCCTCAAGTATATTTTCTCACAGAAAGAGTTGAATATGAGGCAGAGGAGGTGGCTTGAACTGATGGCGGACTATGATATTGACTTGCAATATCATCCGGGCAAGGTCAATACAGTTCCAGATGCACTAAGCAGGATGCCAGAGAATAGAATGCTTGTCCAAATCACTCAGCAGAAGGAGTTGATTCAAGACTTTATCAGATTGGACTTGATGTTAGTTCGAAGGACTGAGAAGGCAGGACAGTTCATGGCTTTGCAGATTCAGTCATCATTAATAGATGAGATCAAGGAAGCTCAAAAGGAAGATCCCAGATTACAGAAATTCCGAGCTCAGGTAGAGGCTGGATTGAGGACTGATATCTGTATTCATCCAGATGGTGCCTTATATTTTGGTAGCAGGATTTGTGTCCCTCAAGGAGAAGTTAGACAGAAGATTTTGGCAGAAGCACACAGTTCAGCATATTCCATCCACCCAGGGGGAAACAAGATGTATCAGGACTTGAAGAAGCAGTTTTGGTGGAATGCTATGAAGAGGGAGATAGCTCAGTTTGTAGCCAAGTGCCTGTGTGTGCCAGCAGATAAAGATAGAGCATCAGAGATCAGCTGGACTTCTACAACCCTTACCAATACCCGAATGGAAGTGGGAGCACATCACTATGGATTTTGTCACGGCATTACCTCGTAGTCCCAAGGGTAACAATGCTGTGTGGGTCATCATTGATCGCCTCACCAAGTCAGCTCACTTCATACCATTCAGGGTAGGTCAGTCAACAGAGGTTCTGGCAGACAAGTACATGAAAGAGATAGTTCGTCTGCATGGAGTTCCAGTCAGTATTGTATCAGACAGAGACACAAGATTCAGATCTCATTTCTGGGAGAGTCTCCAAGAAAGTTTGGGAACTCGTCTGAAATTCAGTACATCATATCATCCTCAGACAGACGGACAATCTGAGAGGACTATTCAGATTCTTGAAGATATGCTAAGGGCCTGCATGATTGAATTCCAGGGATCATGGGAAGACCATCTTCATTTGGCTGAATTTTCTTATAATAACAGTTACCAGGCAAGTATCAAGATGGCACCTTTGAGGCATTGTATGGAAGGAAGTGTCGGTCACCGATTTGTTGGGATGAAGTCGGTGAGAGGAGACTTTTGGGGCCAGAGATACTGATTCAGACAACAGAGAAAGTCAGAGTCATCAGAGATCACCTCAGGACAGCTCAAAGCCGTCAGAAGAGTTGGGCAGATTCTCAGAGAAGGCCATTGGAGTTCCAGGCAGGAGATCATGTGTTCTTGAGGATATCACCTACCAGAGGAGTGATCCGGTTCGGTATTCGTGGAAAGCTGAGTCCGAGATATATCGGCCCATTCGAAATTTTGGACCGAGTGGGAGATGTGTCTTACAGATTGGCCTTACCTCCATCTTTGGACGGTGTGCACAATGTTTTCCACGTATCTCAGTTGAGGAAATATGTAAAGGATGATAGTCATATTTTGGATCATTCCGAACTGGAACTACAGCCAGATTTATCATATCAGGAGAAGCCGATGGCCATTTTGGATAAGAGTGTGAAGACACTGAAGAGCAAGGCTATACCATTGGTATTGGTGTCTTGGAACAGACATGCACCGGGAGAAGCCACTTGGAACGAGAGGATGTTATCCGAGAGCGTTACCCTCAACTCTTCACATCTTGATTTGGTAAAAACTCTTTCCTTCTATTCTTTTCTACTGTTATCTCTCTTCTTTTCCTTATCTATCTGTTACCTTTCCTGTTACCTTTCACCTTATAAAATTTCGAGGACGAAATTTTTGTAAGGTGGGTGGATTGTAATACCCCGTTCCCAGAATACGTACTTAGTTGCGTATTCAGTTTTCGACCGTATTTTTCGATTTACTTCCTGTATTTGACCGATTTCAATTTCAAATATCATTTTCCAATATATTAGATTTTATATGATTTTCTGGATTTTTCTTTAATTAAAATAAATTTCTTCAAAACCGGTGTCGACCAGTGTCGCAGATCGATCCCTGGAATTTTAATTCTCAAACAGTTAGGAATTTCTAGATGGTCCTTTAGACTTTATTTCTTAGAATCATATTCCCTACTTAAATACTTTTTCTGAGAATTTTATAAATTTATGAAAATTCCAACGGAGTCGGTAGATAACTGATTCGGGATTTTTAGTTTTAAAACTATAAAGTATTTCTTAAAAAGGATTTCACTATTAGTCTTCATATATTATTATTGATTTTTGGTAAAATTTACGAGTCGTTCCGAGATACTTGAATTTCGGACGATTTCGGTATTTTCCGAAATGTTTTCCGCATACATGACCTAAACCTAGGAATCCATGTTTTCAATATTTTCAATTTCCAAGTTAGAGTAAATACCTTCCTTTATGAATTTCTTTCCATTTTCCTTTTCCTTTATTCCTCTTTCTCCACAACCACGAACTTTTCCCATTTTTTTTCCAAAAATCCAAATCTCTTCCAAAATTCCAACTCCACATAACCTCACCAACCCCCATTTAATGCCCCTCTCTCTCTCCCCCATGGCCGGCCAAGTGGCCAAGGAGAGGGACACCCATCCCCTCCCCTATTTTGCAATAAACCCCTCTCAATTTCTTTAATTGCATCTCCTTACAAAAATCAAATCCTATATAAGTTTCCCTTTACATTCTTTTACTCTTTTCTTCACTTCACCAAGAGTTTAGCCTTCACCATTCCTTCTCCATCTCAAACCCTAACTCCAAGAACACCACAAGATCTTCACCTCTAGCTCAAGCAACTGATTTGGAGCTTGAATCGTAGCTCTTTTCGTCGCCAAGGATCACATAGGTGCCATTTGACGACCACACTCTTCCCGGACTCGTAAAGCTTCAATCAAACCATTCCTAGTGAGTATATTTACTCACCAAGACTTGTAAACTCCTTGTGTACTTGTGTTGACAAATCATGCACACTTGTGACATAAAAATCATATTTTTAGACCCTCAAACAAAACCCTAGAAATCTGTTCTGTTTGCTGTTTTCCCACGATTAGTCGACTAGACCTAGGGACTAGTCGACTAATCCACTTTAGTTGAAACTTAACCTTTTCTGATTTCACAGTTTTAGTCGACTAGACCAGATTCCAGTCGACTAGAGACCCCTAGTCGACTACCCATTTCTCCCCAGTCGACTCCTGTTTTCCTGAAATAAAACATCAACTCTCTGTATCTCAGACTTAGTCGACTTAAGTATCCATTAGTCGACTAGTAGTTCCCTGTTAGTCGACTACCCTTACAACCCTAGTCGACTAACTTTCCTGAAACAGAATTCCAACTCTCTGGAACCAGTTTTAGTCGACTCATCCAGACTAGTAGTCGACTTAAGACCCCTAATAGTCGACTAACCCTTCCACCTAGTCGACTAATTCTGACTGTTTGACTTAGTTGATTCTGTTCTGAATTTGGATCTTATTGTTGATACATGTATGGCATATTATTTTTGTTCATGCTTCATAACTGGTATTACATGACATGTTACTTGATGAATCTTACCTCATATTACTTCATGACTTGTTATTGTACATTATCATTCCATAACTTGTTAAATAGTGAATATCACCACTTATCATGCCATCACTTGAACCAAGCATGATACACTTGACTTTTGTATAAAATGGACCAACTTACATATGGGTCGGGAGAAAACATGCGGATATCGATATGTGTTCGTGTTTACAGTGGCTTTTAGGAATGTTGTGCAACTCATGTTCCGGTCTGACCTGTGGGCCTCCAGGGGACCGAGGGGAGTGCTTGCTCCCTCTATTACTGGTACCATCATGATAAGGGCATACATAAGTCCCTCCTGTTTAGCCTAGCGGCTGGCTTCCGTCACCAAGCAACGGAACAATCCTGGACCGTTATCCCGGGCATGTACGGGGTCCACTGTAAACATAGTTCGTCGATACAACCGCTGATTTCCAATAACAACCTTGCTTTACTAGGATATGGATCTATGTGCTCTGGGACGCTGGGTCACATAGCTAGATATCACAGTAAGACAAGTAATAATAATAAGATGTTAACTGTAGATCTAATGTATTAGGACTTTATCTCTTCATGCTTTTCATACTTGTTAGCTGATATTCCTTATATGGTTTCATACTACTTATTCATGTCTCTTAGCCACTTGGCTGTAGTCCGTTTATTGTTTATATGTCTTGACTCCCTTGGATTTGCACATTCAGATTCCGAAGCTTGGAACGAAGTGGAGCCATCCACAGAGGACCAAGCTTACTTTAGTGAGCAGGCGGACTAGTTCCAGTCCCTTCGTGCCAGACCTACCTTTTGACTCACGAGATCCTCTTTCTACTTGTGAGCTTTTGTATACATATTTGTATATATTTCTTTTGGACTTGGTTATGATGTAATACACATGTAATGTGTAATACTTTTTAATATCCTGTGATAACTTTGTATGTGTACTTCTTGTGTTGGCATATGTATTGATACCACGCTTTGTCGTGTACTCTGTTTCTTGTTGTACTTTTTGCTTAGCGTATATACGTGTGGGGCATTATCTGACCTACGTATATACGTCGCAGTGACGTCCCTGTATTCGTGGAATCGGGGCGTTACAGGTTGGTATCAGAGCCTAGGCTCTCACACCTGAAGTACAATCGAGCGGCAAATTTTAATAATTTGCTGATGCCAACTACAATATACAAAGTTATTAAGTCCTCCTTGATTCCTTCTTGATTCCTTCCCTTGTATCCTAAACTCCTTCCATTTGTTTCCAAATTCCAGTTATCTTTCCCCAACTCGGTATGGAGCGAAGGACGGGCCGTAACCACTCGGGGCAAGCTTCGAATGGACCCACGGGAGAGAATGTGGATATTTTGAGGGTCATTCAGACCATGATGGAAAACCAGCAGCAGCAGACTGAACTCCTCAGGCAAGAATTGGCAGCACCGAAAGAGCAGAGGCCGGGAAACATTTCAGACTTCAGACGGCTGCAACCAGCTATCTTCACGGGAGACGAGAAACCATTGGATGCTGAACAATGGTTGACGGATACCACAGATCTGCTGAATGCAGCCAGGGTACCAAAGGAGAACCAAGTTGAGGTCGCTAAGATTCAGTTGAAGGATATAGCCAGAACTTGGTGGCTAGCTGAAGAGGCCAGACTGGAGAAGCCTGTCACCTGGGACACATTCTCCAAGAGCTTCTATAACAGATTCTTCCCTGCTACTGCTCAGAAGGACATGGAGGAGCAGTTCATCAGACTCCAGCAGTGGAACAAGTCGTGGATGAGTATGCCGCGGAATTTCTCAGACTCAGCCGCTTTGCTCCGTACATGGTAACGGATGAGGAGAAGCGAGCAAGCAGGTTCCAGCAGGGTCTGCAGATGGACATACAGGTCTTCTTGATGCCCCAGCAGCTGAAGACTTATTCTGAGGTTCTCACCATAGCTCGAGAGGTGGAGCGTGGGCTTGAGAAGAAGAAAGTTGACCAGATGGGGAGCCAGACCATGAAGAGGCCATTTGTACCAATGGGAAGAGGAGGCCCATATAGAGCAGCAAAGGTTCAGAGACAACCATTCAGACCAGCTCCTTACCAGACGGCCCAACCATTTACATTCTGTAGCTATTGTCAGAAGCCGGGCCACATTCGTCAGAATTGCCGGAGGGCAAATGGGTTGTGTTTGGTGTGTGGATCACGGGATCATTCTATAGAGACCTGTCCACACAGGAGATTGGGGGTAGCCAACCAGACTTTGCCAGCACTTCCAGGACCCAATGGACAGAGAGTGCTACCAGGGCCACTTGGGCAGAGGAATCAGGGACCAGTGATGAGGAGAGCTCTTCCCCTTCCGCCACAGCATGTTGTTCGCCCAGTCCAGAGAGGAGCCAGGACTGCAGCAGGGCGTGGTAGAGGTCAGGCTTACACTCTTACAGCAGAGGAGGCTGAGACTTCAGAGGAAGTGATAACAGGTAACATCAGAGTTCATTCAAAACCTGTTCTCGCTCTCTTCGATTCAGGTGCATCCTATTGTTATATCTCAGACCATTTTGTGGCTTTGCATTCTATACCTGTTAGATCTTTAGACCACAAATGGGAGATTAGTACAGGGAATGGGGTAGTCATATCTTCTAGAGTTTGTACTGATTGTCCAGTAGAACTTTGTGATAAGATCTTGGCCATAGATATGATCGTACTAGACACCAAAGGGTACGACGTAATCTTAGGCATGACCTGGCTCAGTCAGTACCATGCAGTTATTGATTGTAGGGAGAAGAAAATTAATTTCAGAATCCCTCATCAACCGGAGTTCCAATTCAGTGGAGAAGTGAAGTCTACCAAGGGAAAGACACGGATGACTACTTCGGAGGTTCAGAAGCAGAAGGTACCGGTGTGGGATGAATTCCCAGGAGTGTTTGCTGAAATCTCAGGGCTGCCACCTGAAAGGATGATCGAGTTCTCTATTGACACAGTTCCAGGAGCAGCTCCTATATCCAAGGCTCCGTACAGGATGGCACCGACGGAGTTAGAGATTCTGAAGAAGCAACTGCAGGAATACTCAGACAAGGGATTGATTCGGCCAAGTACTTCACCATGGGGAGCTCCAGTACTGTTGGCCAATAAGAAGGATGGTGGTAAGAGGCTTTGTATTGATTATAGGGAATTGAACAAAGTTACCATCAAGAACAAGTATCCCTTACCCAGGATTGATGATCTGTTTGATCAGCTTCATGGAGCCCGGGTATTCTCTAAATTAGATTTACAGTCGGGTTACCATCAGCTGAGGGTGAAGAAAGAGGATATCCCAAAGACTGCATTCAGGACCCGTTATGGCCACTATGAGTTTCTAGTTATGCCTTTCGGAGTCACCAATGCCCCTTCAGTTTTCATGGATTTGATGAACCGAGTGTTCTCGCCCTATCTGGATCAGTTTGTTGTGTTTTCATAGATGACATCCTGATCTATTCAAAGAACAACAGGGAGCATGCCGAACACTTGAGGATTGTATTGCAGACTCTCCAGCAGGAGCAGCTTCATGCTAAGAGGAACAAGTGTGATTTCTGGTTGGACAGTATAGCCTTCCTTGGGCACATTGTTTCAGCAGAAGGAATCTCAGTGGACCCCAGCAAAGTCCAGGCAGTGAGGGATTGGCAGATTCCGAGGACGGTGACTGAGATTAAGAGTTTTCTTGGACTAGCCGGATATTACAGACGCTTTGTCCAGGATTTCTCTAGGATTGCAGCTCCATTGTCCAAGCTCACTCGGAAAGGAGAAAGGTACTTGTGGACTGAGGAGTGTACTGCAGCATTTGAGCAATTGAAGCAGAGGCTCATTTCAGCTCCAATCTTGAGGACTCCCTCAGGTAGAGGAGGGATGGTCATCTACAGTGATGCATCAGGAAAAGGCCTGGGATGTGTACTTATGCAACATGATCATGTTATAGCATATGCATCTAGGCAACTGAAGACTCATGAGCGGAATTACCCAACTCATGACTTGGAGCTAGCAGCTGTGATATTTGCATTGAAGATCTGGAGGCATTATCTTCTGGGAGATAAAGTGTTGATATACACGGATCATAAGAGCCTCAAGTATATTTTCTCACAGAAAGAGTTGAATATGAGGCAGAGGAGGTGGCTTGAACTGATGGCGGACTATGATATTGACTTGCAATATCATCCGGGCAAGGTCAATACAGTTCCAGATGCACTAAGCAGGATGCCAGAGAATAGAATGCTTGTCCAAATCACTCAGCAGAAGGAGTTGATTCAAGACTTTATCAGATTGGACTTGATGTTAGTTCGAAGGACTGAGAAGGCAGGACAGTTCATGGCTTTGCAGATTCAGTCATCATTAATAGATGAGATCAAGGAAGCTCAAAAGGAAGATCCCAGATTACAGAAATTCCGAGCTCAGGTAGAGGCTGGATTGAGGACTGATATCTGTATTCATCCAGATGGTGCCTTATATTTTGGTAGCAGGATTTGTGTCCCTCAAGGAGAAGTTAGACAGAAGATTTTGGCAGAAGCACACAGTTCAGCATATTCCATCCACCCAGGGGGAAACAAGATGTATCAGGACTTGAAGAAGCAGTTTTGGTGGAATGCTATGAAGAGGGAGATAGCTCAGTTTGTAGCCAAGTGCCTGGTGTGCCAGCAGATAAAGATAGAGCATCAGAGATCAGCTGGACTTCTACAACCCTTACCAATACCCGAATGGAAGTGGGAGCACATCACTATGGATTTTGTCACGGCATTACCTCGTAGTCCCAAGGGTAACAATGCTGTGTGGGTCATCATTGATCGCCTCACCAAGTCAGCTCACTTCATACCATTCAGGGTAGGTCAGTCAACAGAGGTTCTGGCAGACAAGTACATGAAAGAGATAGTTCGTCTGCATGGAGTTCCAGTCAGTATTGTATCAGACAGAGACACAAGATTCAGATCTCATTTCTGGGAGAGTCTCCAAGAAAGTTTGGGAACTCGTCTGAAATTCAGTACATCATATCATCCTCAGACAGACGGACAATCTGAGAGGACTATTCAGATTCTTGAAGATATGCTAAGGGCCTGCATGATTGAATTCCAGGGATCATGGGAAGACCATCTTCATTTGGCTGAATTTTCTTATAATAACAGTTACCAGGCAAGTATCAAGATGGCACCTTTTGAGGCATTGTATGGAAGGAAGTGTCGGTCACCGATTTGTTGGGATGAAGTCGGTGAGAGGAGACTTTTGGGGCCAGAGATACTGATTCAGACAACAGAGAAAGTCAGAGTCATCAGAGATCACCTCAGGACAGCTCAAAGCCGTCAGAAGAGTTGGGCAGATTCTCAGAGAAGGCCATTGGAGTTCCAGGCAGGAGATCATGTGTTCTTGAGGATATCACCTACCAGAGGAGTGATCCGGTTCGGTATTCGTGGAAAGCTGAGTCCGAGATATATCGGCCCATTCGAAATTTTGGACCGAGGGAGATGTGTCTTACAGATTGGCCTTACCTCCATCTTTGGACGGTGTGCACAATGTTTTCCACGTATCTCAGTTGAGGAAATATGTAAAGGATGATAGTCATATTTTGGATCATTCCGAACTGGAACTACAGCCAGATTTATCATATCAGGAGAAGCCGATGGCCATTTTGGATAAGAGTGTGAAGACACTGAAGAGCAAGGCTATACCATTGGTATTGGTGTCTTGGAACAGACATGCACCGGGAGAAGCCACTTGGGAACGAGAGGATGTTATCCGAGAGCGTTACCCTCAACTCTTCACATCTTGATTTGGTAAAAACTCTTTCCTTCTATTTTTTCTACTGTTATCTCTCTTCTTTTCCTTATCTATCTGTTACCTTTCCTGTTACTTTCACCTTATAAAATTTCGAGGACGAAATTTTTGTAAGGTGGGTGGATTGTAATACCCCGTTCCCAGAATACGTACTTAGTTGCGTATTCAGTTTCGACCGTATTTTTCGATTTACTTCCTGTATTTGACCGATTTCAATTTCAAATATCATTTTCCAATATATTAGATTTTATATGATTTTCTGGATTTTTCTTTAATTAAAATAAATTTCTTCAAAACCGGTGTCGACCAGTGTCGCAGATCGATCCCTGGAATTTTAATTCTCAAACAGTTAGGAATTTCTAGATGGTCCTTTAGACTTTATTTCTTAGAATCATATTCCCTACTTAAATACTTTTCTGAGAATTTTATAAATTTATGAAAATTCCAACGGAGTCGGTAGATAACTGATTCCGGGATTTTTAGTTTTAAAACTATAAAGTATTTCTTAAAAAGGATTTCACTATTAGTCTTCATATATTATTATTGATTTTTGGTAAAATTTACGAGTCGTTCCGAGATACTTGAATTTCGGACGATTTCGGTATTTCCGAAATGTTTCCGCATACATGACCTAAACCTAGGAATCCATGTTTTCAATATTTTCAATTTCCAAGTTAGAGTAAATACCTTCCTTTATGAATTTCTTTCCATTTTTTTTCCTTTATTCCTCTTTCTCCACAACCACGAACTTTTCCCATTTTTTTCCAAAAATCCAAATCTCTTCCAAAATTCCAACTCCACATAACCTCACCAACCCCCATTTAATGCCCCTCTCTCTCTCCCCATGGCCGGCCAAGTGGCCAAGGAGAGGGACACCCATCCCCTCCCCTATTTTGCAATAAACCCCTCTCAATTTCTTTAATTGCATCTCCTTTACAAAAATCAAATCCTATATAAGTTTCCCTTTACATTCTTTTACTCTTTTCTTCACTTCACCAAGAGTTTAGCCTTCACCATTTCCTTCTCCATCTCAACCCTAACTCCAAGAACACCACAAGATCTTCACCTCTAGCTCAAGCAACTGATTTGGAGCTTGAATCGTAGCTCTTTTCGTCGCCAAGGATCACATAGGTGCCATTTGACGACCACACTCTTCCCGGACTCGTAAAGCTTCAATCAAACCATTCCTAGTGAGTATATTTACTCACCAAGACTTGTAAACTCCTTTGTGTACTTGTGTTGACAAATCATGCACACTTGTGACATAAAAATCATATTTTTAGACCCTCAAACAAAACCCTAGAAATCTGTTCTGTTTGCTGTTTTCCCACGATTAGTCGACTAGACCTAGGGACTAGTCGACTAATCCACTTTAGTTGAAACTTAACTTTTCTGATTTCACAGTTTTAGTCGACTAGACCAGATTTCCAGTCGACTAGAGACCCCTAGTCGACTACCCATTTCTCCCCAGTCGACTCCTGTTTTCCTGAAATAAAACATCAACTCTCTGTATCTCAGACTTAGTCGACTTAAGTATCCATTAGTCGACTAGTAGTTCCCTGTTAGTCGACTACCTTACAACCCTAGTCGACTAACTTTCCTGAAACAGAATTCCAACTCTCTGGAACCCAGTTTTAGTCGACTCATCCAGACTAGTAGTCGACTTAAGACCCCTAATAGTCGACTAACCCTTCCACCTAGTCGACTAATCTGACTGTTTGACTTAGTTGATTCTGTTCTGAATTTGGATCTTATTGTTGATACATGTATGGCATATTATTTTTGTTCATGCTTCATAACTGGTATTACATGACATGTTACTTGATGAATCTTACCTCATATTACTTCATGACTTGTTATTGTACATTATCATTCCATAACTTGTTAAATAGTGAATATCACCACTTATCATTGCCATCACTTGAACCAAGCATGATACACTTGACTTTTGTATAAAATGGACCAACTTACATATGGGTCGGGGGAAAACATGCGGATATCGATATGTGTTCGTGTTTACAGTGGCTTTTAGGAATGTTGTGCAACTCATGTTCCGGTCTGACCTGTGGGCCTCCAGGGGACCGAGGGGAGTGCTTGCTCCCTCTATTACTGGTACCATCATGATAAGGGCATACATAAGTCCCTCCTGTTTAGCCTAGCGGCTGGCTTCCGTCACCAAGCAACGGAACAATCCTGGACCGTTATCCCGGGCATGTACGGGGTCCACTGTAAACATAGTTCGTCGATACAACCGCTGATTTCCAATAACAACCTTGCTTTACTAGGATATGGATCTATGTGCTCTGGGACGCTGGGTCACATAGCTAGATATCACAGTAAGACAAGTAATAATAATAAGATGTTAACTGTAGATCTAATGTATTAGGACTTTATCTCTTCATGCTTTTCATACTTGTTAGCTGATATTCCTTATATGGTTTCATACTACTTATTCATGTCTCTTAGCCACTTGGCTGTAGTCCGTTTATTGTTTATATGTCTTGACTCCCTTGGATTTGCACATTCAGATTCCGAAGCTTGGAACGAAGTGGAGCCATCCACAGAGGACCAAGCTTACTTTAGTGAGCAGGCGGACTAGTTCCAGTCCCTTCGTGCCAGACCTACCTTTTGACTCACGAGATCCTCTTTCTACTTGTGAGCTTTTTGTATACATATTTGTATATATTTCTTTTGGACTTGGTTATGATGTAATACACATGTAATGTGTAATACTTTTTAATATCCTGTGATAACTTTGTATGTGTACTTCTTGTGTTGGCATATGTATTGATACCACGCTTTGTCGTGTACTCTGTTTCTTGTTGTACTTTTTGCTTAGCGTATATACGTGTGGGGCATTATCTGACCTACGTATATACGTCGCAGTGACGTCCCTGTATTCGTGGAATCGGGGCGTTACAGGTTGGTATCAGAGCCTAGGCTCTCACACCTGAAGTACAATCGAGCGGCAAATTTAATAATTTGCTGATGCCAACTACAATATACAAAGTTATTAAGTCCTCTTGATTCCTTCTTGATTCCTTCCCTTGTATCCTAAACTCCTTCCATTTGTTTCCAAATTCCAGTTATCTTTCCCCAACTCGGTATGGAGCGAAGGACGGGCCGTAACCACTCGGGGCAAGCTTCGAATGGACCCACGGGAGAGAATGTGGATATTTTGAGGGTCATTCAGACCATGATGGAAAACCAGCAGCAGCAGACTGAACTCCTCAGGCAAGAATTGGCAGCACCGAAAGAGCAGAGGCCGGGAAACATTTCAGACTTCAGACGGCTGCAACCAGCTATCTTCACGGGAGACGAGAAACCATTGGATGCTGAACAATGGTTGACGGATACCACAGATCTGCTGAATGCAGCCAGGGTACCAAAGGAGAACCAAGTTGAGGTCGCCAAGATTCAGTTGAAGGATATAGCCAGAACTTGGTGGCTAGCTGAGGAGGCCAGACTGGAGAAGCCTGTCTCCTGGGACACATTCTCCAAGAGCTTCTATGCCAGATTCTTCCCAGCTACTGCTCAGAAGGACATGGAAGAGCAGTTTATCAGGCTCCAGCAAGGGAGCAAGTCCGTGGACGAGTATGCTGCAGAGTTTCTTAGATTGAGCCGCTTTGCTCCGTACATGGTGACGGATGAGGAGAAGCGGGCAAGCAGGTTCCAGCAGGGTCTGCAGATGGACATACAAGTTTTCCTGATGCCCCAGCAGTTGAAGACTTATTCGGAGGTTCTCACCATAGCTCGAGAAGTTGAGCGTGGGCTTGAGAAGAAGAAAGTTGACCAGATGGGGAACCAGGCCATGAAGAGGCCATTTGTACCAATGGGAAGAGGAGGCCCATATAGAGCAGCGAAAGTTCAGAGGCAACCTTTCAGGCCAGCTCCTTACCAGACGGCCCAACCAGTTTCTTTCTGCAGTTATTGTCAGAAGCCAGGGCATATCCGACAGAATTGCCGGAGGGCAAATGGGTTGTGTTTGGTGTGTGGATCACGGGATCATTCTATAGAGACCTGTCCACACAGGAGATTGGGGGTAGCCAACCAGACTTTGCCAGCACTTCCAGGACCCAATGGACAGAGAGTGCTACCAGGGCCACTTGGGCAGAGGAATCAGGGACCAGTGATGAGGAGAGCTCTTCCCCTTCCGTCACAGCATGTTGTTCGCCCAGTCCAGAGAGGAGCCAGGACTGCAGCAGGGCGTGGTAGAGGTCAGGCTTACAATCTGACAGCAGAAGAGGCTGAGACTTCAGAGGAAGTGATAACAGGTAACATCAGAGTTCATTCAAAACCTGTTCTCGCTCTCTTCGATTCAGGTGCATCCCATTGTTATATCTCAGACCATTTTGTGGCTTTGCATTCTATACCTGTTAGATCTTTAGACCACAAATGGGAGATTAGTACAGGAATGGGGTAGTCATATCTTCTAGAGTCTGTACTGATTGTCCGGTAGAACTATGTGATAAGATCTTGGCCATAGATATGATCGTACTAGACACCAAAGGGTACGACGTAATCTTAGGCATGACCTGGCTCAGTCAGTACCATGCAGTTATTGATTGTAGGGAGAAGAAAATTAATTTCAGAATCCCTCATCAACCGGAGTTCCAATCAGTGGAGAAGTGAAGTCTACCAAGGGAAAGACTCGGATGACTACTTCGGAGGTTCAGAAGCAGAAGGTACCAGTGTGGAATGAATTCCCAGAAGTGTTTGCTGAGATCTCAGGGCTGCCACCTGAAAGGATATCGAGTTCTCTATTGACACAGTTCCAGGAGCAGCTCCTATATCCAAGGCTCCGTACAGGATGGCACCGACGGAGTTAGAGATTCTGAAGAAGCAACTGCAGGAATACTCAGACAAGGGATTGATTCGGCCAAGTACTTCACCATGGGGAGGTCCAGTACTGTTGGCCAATAAGAAGGATGGTGGTAAGAGACTTTGTATTGACTATAGGGAGTTGAACAAAGTTACCATCAAGAACAAGTATCCTTTACCCAGGATTGATGATCTGTTTGATCAGCTTCATGGAGCCCGTGTATTCTCTAAATTGGATTTACAGTCGGGTTACCATCAGCTGAGGGTGAAGAAGGAGGATATCCCGAAGACGGCATTCAGGACCCGTTATGGCCACTATGAGTTTCTAGTTATGCCTTTCGGAGTCACCAATGCCCTTCAGTTTTCATGGATTTGATGAACCGAGTGTTCTCGCCCTATCTGGATCAGTTTGTTGTTGTTTTTTATAGATGACATCTTAATTTATTCAAAGAACAACAGGGAGCATGCCGAACACTTGAGGATTGTATTGCAGACTCTCCAGCAGGAGCAGCTTCATGCTAAGAGGAACAAGTGTGATTTCTGGTTGGACAGTATAGCCTTCCTTGGGCACATTGTTTCAGCAGAAGGAATCTCAGTGGACCCCAGCAAAGTCCAGGCAGTGAGGGATTGGCAGATTCCGAGGACAGTGACTGAGATTAAGAGTTTTCTTGGACTAGCCGGATATTACAGACGCTTTGTCCAGGATTTCTCTAGGATTGCAGCTCCATTGACCAGGCTCACCAGGAAAGGGGAAAGGTACATATGGACAGAGGAGTGTACCGCAGCATTTGAGCAATTGAAGCAGAGGCTCATTTCAGCTCCAATCTTGAGGACTCCCTCAGGTAGAGGAGGGATGGTCATCTACAGTGATGCATCAGGTAAAGGCCTGGGGTGTGTGCTTATGCAACATGGTCATGTTATAGCATATGCATCAAGGCAACTGAAGACTCATGAGCGGAATTACCCAACTCATGACTTGGAACTAGCAGCTGTGATATTGCATTGAAGATCTGGAGGCATTATATTCTGGGAGATAAAGTGTTGATATACACTGATCACAAGAGCCTCAAGTATATTTTCTCACAGAAAGAGTTGAATATGAGGCAGAGGAGGTGGCTTGAACTGATGGCGGACTATGATATTGACTTGCAATATCATCCGGGCAAGGTCAATACAGTTCCAGATGCACTAAGCAGGATGCCAGAGAATAGAATACTTGTCCCAATCACTCAGCAGAAGGAGTTGATTCAAGACTTTATCAGATTGGACTTGATGATAGCTCGAGGAACTGAGAAGGCAGGACAGTTCATGGCTTTGCAGATTCAGTCATCATTGATAGATGAGATCAAGGAAGCTCAAAAGGAAGATCCCAGATTACAGAAATTCCGAGCTCAGGTAGAGGCTGGATTGAGGACTGATATCTGTATTCATCCAGATGGTGCCTTTATTTTGGTAGCAGGATTTGTGTCCCTCAAGGAGATGTTAGACAGAAGATTCTGGCAGAAGCACACAGTTCAGCATATTCCATCCACCCAGGGGGAAACAAGATGTATCAGGACTTGAAGAAGCAGTTTTGGTGGAATGCTATGAAGAGGGAGATAGCTCAGTTTGTAGCCAAGTGCCTGGTGTGCCAGCAGATAAAGATAGAGCATCAGAGATCAGCGGACTTCTACAACCCTTACCAATACCCGAATGGAAGTGGGAGCACATCACTATGGATTTTGTCACGGCATTACCTCGTAGTCCCAAGGGTAACAATGCTGTGTGGTCATCATTGATCGCCTCACCAAGTCAGCTCACTTCATACCATTCAGGGTAGGTCAGTCAACAGAGGTTCTGGCAGACAAGTACATGAAAGAGATAGTTCGTCTGCATGGAGTTCCAGTCAGTATTGTATCAGACAGAGACACAAGATTCAGATCTCATTTCTGGGAGAGTCTCCAAGAAAGTTTGGGAACTCGTCTGAAATTCAGTACATATATCATCCTCAGACAGACGGACAATCTGAGAGGACTATCCAGATTCTTGAAGATATGCTAAGGGCCTGCATGATTGAATTCCAGGGATCATGGGAAGACCATCTTCATTTGGCTGAATTTTCTTATAATAACAGTTACCAGGCAAGTATCAAGATGGCACCATTTGAAGCATTGTATGGAAGGAAGTGTAGGTCACCGATTTGTTGGGATGAAGTCGGTGAGAGGGGACTTTTGGGGCCAGAGATTCTGATTCAGACCACAGAGAAAGTCAGAATCATCAGAGACCACCTCAGGGCAGCACAGAGCCGTCAGAAGAGTTGGGCTGACACACAGAGAAGGCCATTGGAGTTCCAGGCAGGTGACCATGTGTTTTTAAAGATATCACCTACCAAGGGAGTTATCCGGTTCGGTACTCGTGGAAAGCTTAGTCCGAGGTACATCGGCCCATTCGAGATCTTGGACCGTGTGGGAGATGTATCGTACAGATTGCTTTACCTCCATCTTTGGAGGGAGTGCACAATGTTTTCCACGTATCACAGTGAGGAAGTATGTAAAGGATGATAGTCATATTTTGGATCATTCCGAACTGGAACTGCAGCCGGATTTATCATATCAGGAACAGCCGAGGGCCATATTGGATAGGAGTGTTAAGACACTGAAGAGCAAGGCTATACCATTGGTATTGGTGTCTTGGAACAGACATGCACCGGGAAAGCCACATGGGAACGAGAGGATGTTATCCGAGAGTGTTACCCTCAACTCTTCACATCTTGATTTGGTAAAAACTCTTTCCTTCTATTCTTTTCTACTGTTATCTCTCTTCTTTTCCTTATCTATCTGTTACCTTCCTGTTACCTTTCACCTTATGAAATTTCGAGGACGAAATTTTTGTAAGGTGGGTGGATTGTAATACCCTGTTCCCAGAATACGTACTTAGTTGCGTATTCAGTTTTCGACCGTATTTTCGATTTACTTCCTGTATTTGACCGATTTCAATTTCAAATATCATTTTCCAATATATTAGATTTTCTATGATTTTCTGAATTTTTTCCTGAATTAAAATAAATTTCTTCAAAACCGGTGTCGACCAGTGTCGCTGATCGATTCCTGGATTTTTATTTTACAACGGTTAAGAATTTCTAGAAGAGTCTTTAGACCTTATTTCTTAGAATGATATTTACTACTTAAATACTTTTTCTGAGAATTTTATGAATTTATGAAAATTTCAACGGAGTCGGTAAATTACTGATTCCGAGATTTTAGTTTTAAAACTATAAAGTATTTCTTCAAACGGATTTCACTATACGTCTTCATATATTATTATTGATTTTTGGTAAAATTTACGAGTCGTTCGAGATACTTGAATTTCGGACGATTTCGGTATTTCCCGAAATGTTTTCCGCATCCTCGACTTAAACCGGGAACTTGTATTTTCAATATTTTATTTTCTAAATCCAAGGAGAAATATCATCTCCCTTATGATTTCTTTTCTTTTTCCTTTCCTTATTTCTTTCCTCCACAACCACAAGTTTTTTCCATTTTCCAAAATTCCGTTTTCTCCAAAAATTCAACTCCACACATTTTCTCACCTACTTCCTCATTAAATGCCCATCTTTTCTCTCTCTCCCATGGCCGGCCAAGTGGTGGCTAGGAGAGACACCTCACCTCCCCTTTTTGCACAAAACCCCTCTCAAATTCTTTATTTGCATCTCCTTTACAAAATCAAATCCTATATAAGTTTTCCTTTACATTTTACTCTTTTCTTCACTTCACCAAGAAAATAGCCTTCACCATTTCCTTCTCCATCTCAAACCCTAACTCCAAAGCTCACCTAGGTTTCATCTCCATCTCTAGCAACCTTCTCTACCTTGAATTTGGATCGCATCTCTCTTCGTCGGAAGTATCGCCAAGGATCGAGTGGGTGATACCGTCGACTACGATCTCTTCCGAACTCGCATAGACTTCGACTAACCGTTCGAGGTGAGTATATTTACTCACCAAGACTTGTAAACTCCTTTGTGTACTTGTGTTGACAAATCATGCACACTTGTGACACAAAAATCATATTTTTAGACCCTCAAACAAAACCCTAGAAATCTGTTCTGTTGCTGTTTTCCCACGATTAGTCGACTAGACCTAGGGACTAGTCGACTAATCCACTTTAGTTGAAACTTAACCTTTTCTGATTTCACAGTTTTAGTCGACTAGACCAGATTTCCAGTCGACTAGAGACCCCTAGTCGACTACCCATTTCTCCCCAGTCGACTCCTGTTTTCCTGAAATAAAACATCAACTCTCTGTATCTCAGACTTAGTCGACTTAAGTATCCATTAGTCGACTAGTAGTTCCCTGTTAGTCGACTACCCTTACAACCTAGTCGACTAACTTTCCTGAAACAGAATTCCAACTCTCTGGAACCCAGTTTTAGTCGACTCATCCAGACTAGTAGTCGACTTAAGACCCCTAATAGTCGACTAACCCTTCCACCTAGTCGACTAATTCTGACTGTTTGACTTAGTTGATTCTGTTCTGAATTTGGATCTTAATGTTGATACATGTATGGCATATATTTTTTGTTCATGCTTCATAACTGGTATTACATGACATGTTACTTGATGAATCTTACCTCATATTACTTCATGACTTGTTATTGTACATTATCATTCCATAACTTGTTAAATAGTGAATATCACCACTACCATGCCATCACTTGAACCAAGCATGATACACTTGACTTTTGTATAAAATGGACCAACTTACATATGGGTCGGGGGAAAACATGCGGATATCGATATGTGTTCGTGTTTACAGTGGCTTTTAGGAATGTTGTGCAACTCATGTTCCGGTCTGACCTGTGGGCCTCCAGGGGACCGAGGGGAGTGCTTGCTCCCTCTATTACTGGTACCATCATGTTAAGGGCATACATAAGTCCCTCCTGTTTAGCCTAGCGGCTGGCTTCCGTCACCAAGCAACGGAACAATCCTGGACCGTTATCCCGGGCATGTACGGGGTCCACTGTAACATAGTTCGTCGATACAACCGCTGATTTCCAATAACAACCTGCTTTACTAGGATATGGATCTATGTGCTCTGGGACGCTGGGTCACATAGCTAGATATCACAGTAAGACAAGTAATAATAATAAGATGTTAACTGTAGATCTAATGTATTAGGACTTTATCTCTTCATGCTTTCATACTGTTAGCTGATATTCCTTATATGTTTCATACTACTTATTCATGTCTCTTAGCCACTTGGCTATAGTTTGTTTATTGTATATGTCTTGACTCCTGGATTTGCACATTCAGATTCCGAAGCTTGGAACGAAGTGGAGCCATCCACAGAGGACCAAGCTTACTTTAGTGAGCAGGCGGACTAGTTCCAGTCCCTTCGTGCCAGACTTACCTTTTGACTCACGAGATCCTCTTTCTACTTGTGAGCTTTTTGTATACATATTGTATATATTTCTTTGGACTTGGTTATGATGTAATACACATGTAATGTGTAATACTTTTAATATCCTGTGATAACTTTGTATGTGTACTTCTTGAGTTGGCATATGTATTGATACCACGCTTTGTCGTGTACTCTGTTTCTTGTTGTACTTTTTGCTTAGCGTATATACGTGTGGGGCATTATCTGACCCACGTATATACGTCGCAGTGACGTCCCTGTATTCGTGGAATCGGGGCGTTACATCGCATGTAACAAGAGTACATCATACAGTCTCATATAGTACAAAAATAGGGTACACATGAGTCTGACAGTATATTTATGAAAATGTACAGTACAGCTACATATTTAAAACACAAAAAGATTACAACCATAGAATATACTGCAAATCAAAGAGATAAAACATCATGAACAACCTACTGCTGCTCAGCCAGTCCGTCTAGGTACTTCTAGTACTCTTCTGAGGGTAAAGTCATGGGCTCTAAATCTGCTCATGCAAACCTAAAATCTCAGATACGATCAAGTGCACGAAGGAATGTTAATGAAAATAATGGAATAACGTGACACGTGTGGACATGTGAAATAATCATGATATACATGAGATGGCAATAATCACAATGTAGTCAGGGAATTAAACCTGCACCATATTATATGTGAGTGTTTAGACATGTACTATGAGACATAACGATCAAAAATCTCTATTCAGGTGGGTGTATCTCGTGCATACCCGAGATCACGGCCCTAAACAGCCCCTGGCTGCTGAGACCAGGACCTTTCGCTAAGAGGGGGACATGAAAAGCGAAACAGGAGCTCATGGAGCTATATACAGTCGGTAGCCAGTACTATCATCCCCTGCAATGGGATAAACATGGATTCAGGACACTCACCTGATAAGATCTTGTCAATCATCTAGTGTCCCCATCTCAAGTGATTTGTATTACAATATGGTGCATGTGTACATGGTACGGTAAGTTCACATGACTTCTCGTATAACCGGAACAAGTGAAAGGAATGCAGGAAGCATTCTTCAAGTGTTGTGTTACTATAGTAGTGTGTGTGCGCGCGCGCGCGCATCGGTAGCTAGGATAAATAACAGGAATTCCGTTTAACAGGAACAAATAACAGGTAATCAGGAATTCATCTCAGCTATCACCACCAACAACAGGAATACCGTGGATAAATAACAGAATACATGCATCATATACCATCACTGACAACCAAATACGACAAGCCTATGCTCCAATATACCACACAATCCTCAATGATAGATAACTATTCAGAATATTCGCATTACTAAGTATCGAATAGACCAATTAGATAACACGAATAATATAGATGAATTTTGATGACGGATATATGAAAATATCGGTAAAACACTTGCCTTACAAGTGAAATTCTCGATGTTTTGATCCCAACATTACCAAGAACATGTGATTTGACGTCAAATGATCAAGTTATGGTCCGAAACATGATTCAGGGTCCGCTTTGTAATATTAGAAATGGATTCAAGGGTTAGTTGTCAATTTTTTGGGTTATAAGTAAAATAAATTAAATTGAACTCGAGTACATATTAAATTTACCTTTATATCTAAGTGGGTATGGGCCTTGAGTTACGGGTTTGGCTATTCAAAACCCATTATGGGTTTCTCTACAATAGTACACAGTAACAGAAGAAAAAGAAGGAGGAGGCCGCGGGTGGGGATTCCGAGGTCGCGACGGCCGTGGGTTAGGGATCCCACACGACGGCCGCGGCGAAGCTCTGGGAACCCCAGAGAGAGAGAGAGGAAGAGGGGGAGAGAGATAGTGAAAGAGATGGCGCTGGGGGCATGACACTCGAAGGAGAGGCATGAGGTGCTGGTAGGAGGGGGAAGAAAATGTTGAGTGGGAGATGGGGAGAGAGAAAAGAGAGTGAGAGGGGGGTGAGTAGAAGTAGGCTGAGAGGGATGGTGCTCGGCCAGTGGCGGGCTAGGCGGCGCTTGGCCGGCGATGGACTGGTCGTGGATGGTGGGAAAGAGTGGGTGAGAATGAAGAGTGAGTGAGAGAGAGAGTGTGTGTGTTTGAGAGACACAAAGAGTTAATAATTTCGTTAGAATTTTAAATTAAGGATAAGTCAGTTTTGAATTGTGTAGAGTATTAGAGATTTTAGAGGAATATTTTGGATAGTCGATTAGAACCCAGGAGAATTATGAAGAATTTTGGAAACTTAGGGAGGAAGAAAGAAAAAGAATTGTTTTTAGAGTTATAATTAATATCTAAATAATATTAAATAATTGGGTCGAATATTGATGAAGTCAGAACAATTCCAAAATTTTTGAAAAATCATAAATATTATTTGGAGGATCAATCTGAAATCAGATTTTAGAAATTCAGTCTATTTTGTAAATTAAAAATTCTAAAATCTATCGGTGAATTGTTGACACCAGTTTTGGCCAAATTTTTAACTAATTCAGAAAAATCTCCAAAATATACTAAAGTAGAAAATATGATTTTGAAAAATAATTTGAAAGCAGATTTTAAAAATTCAAATCTAGTTGTGAATTAAAATCGTAAAGTAAATTACCAGTATCCGTTACCACCGAATTCGAGAAATTTTGTAAATTATCGGTGGGGCGTGGTAAGGCTGCAAGGAGGAGAGGGTGTCAACTTGGTGGGTTCAGATATGGAGGTGAAGGTGGCAACGACAGCTGCAGAGTTGGTCTCGATGAAGGCGGTTGCGTGGAAGAGGAGTTGCGGGTGCATACGGGCAGAAGCGGTGGAGAGAGGGGAGGTCAAGAGGGTAGCGCATCTAGAAGTAGCAGACGCAGGGAAGGAGGGAGGAGATGGAGGAGGCGGAGAGCTCAGAATTGCGTCGGTGGATGTTAGCGGCACTTAGGATTAAGGGGTAGGGTCCGGCTGAATCAAGGTAGGAGTTGAGGATGTGGTAAATATATAAAGTTGGGATTATTGGGCTTCTAGAGCTGGGGCTTTCTCTTGGGCCAATGAAAAAATAAAAGAAAATTTGAAAAATAGGGAAAGGAAAAATGGAGATGGGCTTCTGTACTATGATTTGGGCTTGGCTAAAGAAAAATAACATGAAGAAAGAAAAAATGAGGAAGAGATAGAGGGATACAGGGCTTGGCTCTTTGGGCTGGAGAATAAAGATTGAAAAAAAAAGGATAATAAGAAAGTGGGTTTGGGCTTGGTTGTAGACTAAAAATAAAATAGAATAAAATAGGAAAGGATAAAGGTAAGTGGGACGGAACTAAAAATAAATTAATAAAGGAAGAGGAATAAGAGCTGTGGGCTTTTGGAATTGGTTTGGGCCTACATAAAAAAACTAAATAAAAGAGAATAATACGTGGGAAGTGGAAATGAGCTTGGTTTTAGATCAGAATTTGAAATAATAATACTATGAATAATAATATTAGTAGTAGTAATAATAATAACACCAATAATAATAATCAATGACTATATATTTTAATATTTAAAATAATAATTATAATAGAGATGCATAATAATTAGTTATGATAACTTCCATGAAATAATAATAATAATAATAATAATAATAATAATAATAATAATAAATCATATATAATATGTAATATACATTACATATATATTATATATATATATATATATATATATATATATTCACAGGCATTCTCATACTTGCATTATCACAATTCATGAACATATGTCATATGTGTATCATACACGTGTTTATGCCCATATACAAAAAAAATTAACAATAACAATGATAAGTAATCCAAATAAATTAATAAGAATAGAAATACAATATGATTAGCTAGGGAATATTACAGTCTCGAGTCGTCCAGCTCTGATTAAGTGATGGATCCGGGTAGATAATATCTGAGCTAATGTGGGCTTGGGGCGAGGCTCAAGGCTTTCTTTTTGGGTCCATGTCAGACTTGTAAGTGAGCTGGGTCTGCTGGCATGGAAGTAGAGACTTCAAGTGTCCGAACACATGTCATGATCTTGACGAAGGTTAAAATCTGTAACGCCCATTCTCAAGGATACGGAGACGTTATGGCGACGTACATACGCGAGGTGAAAACACCCTCACGCGTACGTTAAGCCTCAGTACGGGACAAAGCTTCCATATACACAAGGGTTCCAGCAGGAAATAAGTACAAGAATACCTGCAGAAAGAGGTTAGTAATCATAACAGATAGAACAACAGGGGTAAATAAGATAACAGAAATAAAACACCAAGATACCTATGAATAGTATCGATGAGGAATCTCCTATGTAACTCTAAGGCCCTATCTGAGAATATGGTGACTCGGATCTCCAACCTGGGCACGCAAACCCAGGGTCGTCAGAAAGAGACCTAATGAGTGGTAAAATGAAGGAGGCAGTAATAGATACAATAGTAATACAATCATGATAATAATATATAATACATGATGTTGTAATAGTGATACCATATAATAAGCATATACTAAGCAGCAGGAGTATATAAACATGTACGCAGTAGAAATTTATAAATAGGTCATCTTTTAATACCATCACTACCTAACTGGTTATCATCAGGTCATGTCTCTAATCGTATCCAGGTTATATCATAAATAATGTTGTCTAGTGGTGACGTAATAGAAATGAACATGCTAGTGGAGACGTGATAGAAGTGAACATGCAGATGGACATATGAACCATAACCACAATACAGTGTTGTGCATATACAGTAATGATGTCTGCTATACAGAAAACAGAATATATGCAATGCAGAACATGCGTAGTATGCCACCACAGAAAGTATAACATGTAATAGGTAAAGTAACAAGTAGACATGTAACATGATAGCGAATAAATCATCAGGAACAGTAACAAGATAGCATACATGTATCAGGCAAGTCATGTCATTTATACAATAGTAGCAATCAGTACCACCTGGTATTTTAATCAATCTCTTCCATTGTCCCATACCACTGGCAAGTCATACTGGAGCCCGCACTCCAGTCGAACCCATCCGGACATGGCCTACGGGTACCATTATCCAAACGAGAGAGTGACCAAATAACAAGTGTTCCCGATATCACTATGGTGCATACTGTTTTATTATGTTAATTGGAAACCCATGGTCGAGGAGCTCTTATCAGGTGGGTGTATCCCGTGCATACCCGGGACGACGGCCTTACCAGATCCCTGGCTGCTGAGACCAGGGCCAGCCCGCTAGGGCTGTAACATGTAACGGGAATCTCAATGAGCTAAAACATAACGGGAAACGGGAGCTCATGAGTAACATATGGTAGCTAGCACTACCCCGTCCCCTGTAGTGGGACAAACAATATGGATCAATGACATCCACCCGATATGATCTAATCAACCGTCAAGTCTCCCCCATCCCCAAGTTATCTTTATGATTTGATATTTAAAGTATACAGTGTAACAAGAACAACTACAGTGCATGATACACGTAACATGAGAACAGAATGTGAGCTCTGTTGATAACGGGAAACGGGAACAATAGATGTGGGATCCACATATTGCATATCAATAGCTCTCATGTCCAGTAACGGGAATATCAATAACAGTAACGGGAAACAATCATATAACAGGAATACGGGGATAATATGGAACAATAATACATGTAATATGCACGGGGATCCATATGACAAGAAAATAGAAACAATACATGCATGTACGCTCGTGCGGTGAGCATATGTAACAGTGATGTGTGAGCATGAGATAACTATGTATCGAGCATCCATGTAACGATGATAACAATAATATAATATGCGGTATTCCATGAAGTGGTATATCCGTGTACTAGTGGAACCTATATGTGTAGCAATAATCCGTGTAACATATCTGTGTATCACTAGTACATGTAATAACAGTGGTCAGTGTATAAGATAATACCATGTCCATTGAACTACAGTATCCGTGTAATGATGATACCAGTGCATGAAATAACGGTGTCTAGCATGCATGTCTAGTGACAGTGTAGTGTAATAGAGTATCTGTGAATCAGTCTACATGTAATGATAGTTATCTGACTGTGATACAATACATGAAATCATAGTGTCCACGAAGATGGAGAAGTAGTGGCCCGAGTGTCAGTGGTTGTGCAGATATGATGACTGTGTCCGAGTTGTCTATATCAGTATTTATTGTTATTATTATTACATCACCTATATTTATATTAAATCAGAAAATACCTTACAATATTATTGGTTATTCCTATTCCAATGAGTTTTCCAATAATTACAAGTTAATAATTAATAGTTACCACTGTTTATCCATAATCAAAATCTAGCAATCAATTTCACTAAACATGAAAAAATATAATTTATAAAAAAAATACTCACAAACTAGCCATGGGAAGGGGAGCTCTCTTTCCCACGATCGCAATGGATTCAGAATCGTCCGAATCGGAGTCCGGATGCTCCAGATATCGCCTGAACGCTAAAAATCCTCAAAATGGGTTAAATATGTAAATAAAAATATTGCACAGCAAATACTGAATGTAACAGGGGTTTTCTTGTAAGATTACCTTTAATGGGTTTGGATGCGGGTTTGGGCTCATAACGGGTCGAGTTTAGATCCAATACCCAAACCTATTTAACTTAAGTAAATGGGTTAATGGGTAACGGGTTATTGGGTTTTCATTTAACCCAACAGGGTTAATGGGTTTGGGTTGTACCCAAACCCAATAAGGAGAGCGCTCACGCAGCAGCGACAGCTACTGCTGTCGCTCACCACGAGGCCGCCGGCTGGCTGGCCGGCGGCGACGCCTGCCGTGGCCCAGGTCGGCGGCGCCTGCCGCGGGTAGAAGAGAGGTGAGAGAGAGAGCAAGAGGGGGGGAGAGGCTGTGCAGGGCAGTGGGGCAGCGGCCGCGCAGGCCGCCGCACCGGCGATCGCCCAGGCCGGCGGCGACGATCAAGCCGCCTCGACGGTCTGGGGCCACGCAGAGAGAGCCGGGAAGAGAGGGAGGGAGAAAGAAGAGGGGAGAGAGAGTGAGTGAGGAAGAGAAAGGAGATGGGTTTTTAAATAAGGGGGAGAGAGAAAAGGCGGTTGAGTATGCTTCGTGAAGAAGGAAGAAGAAAAGAAAAGAAAAAGAAAGATAAAAAAATAATATTTTATTATTATAAAGTTGGCGCAATATTCGACTAGCTCCGAACAGTACCCAAAAATTATAAAAAATAGAGAATATTATCTTGAGACGTAATATAAAAACGGTTTGAAGAAATTCAATTTAGTTTGCAAATTAAAAATCCTGAAAGGTTTCGCCGGTACTGGGCGATACCGGTTTCGCCTGATTTTTGATAAATTTAGAAAAATTCTCAAAAATAGCCGAATGTAGAGCATACGATTCTAAGACACATGGTGAAAGCAAATTCTCAAAATACAACTCCGTTTGTGAATTAACAATCGTAGGGCCGATTATCGGTATCGGTCGACGCCGACTATAGAGATTTTCCAAAATAATCCAGAAAAAGTCCAAAAAAATTCTGAAAAATCTCAAATAATGAAAATTAATATCTGAAACTAAAATTAGTTCAATCTGACTATCAGAAAGGTCAAATCAATTTTGAATGTCGTATCGAGTACTGATACTGTGATACGTACATCAGGGATCAGGGGGCTACAAAATCTGGCCACTACATCAACCTAAACCAACCCTCTTCCTAGTTATTTTTAACTAAACATGCTCATGACTGATTATGTGTTTCAATTATTAATTTAAAGACATTAATTTTATCAGTTGATGTTTAATTATTTGGCTATTGAATACTACTTATTTTCTTAATTACAATTATAGTTATGTTCTGTTTTGTATTATTTAATTATGAAATTTAGTTCTTTAGATAATTTTAATAATTAACTACGATCATTATTTTTTAATAATATTAATATTAGATTGTTAATTAAAATTAAAAATAGGTTTAAAAGAAATATAAAATAAATAATAATCAATATGACATAATTTGTTTTAATTCAAATCTCAAATATGTTTCAAAATCTAAAATTCCAGATAATACTTCTTGAAAATTATTTTAGTGGGAAAGAAAATGTACCAGTTCCACCTAGAATCCCAGTTAAGGGGTTGTTGTTTCGCGTAAGAGGCAGTAAAAAGCCGTAATTTGTAAATGACTTATAACCTAATGAAAACTACGGTGTTTGTTTAGATTATAATTCGTAAAAGACTACGCAGCACAATTACCACTAACTTACAGTTAATTTTGTGGTCATGCAAATTTGTATTATTTTTTATATTAATATTAATTTTTAATATTTAATATTTTTAGTATTTATTTACAATATTTAAATTTTTTTACATCACCAAATACTTAATTTTGTGGTCAATTTTTTCATTTACGACTTACACATTACGATAACCAAATACTATATAATACAAACACAATACACTTTCTCACTTACAACTTTACATTATTAACTAAACGTTGTAAAACTTACATGCATGCAACTTATTTATAACCGTAAAAGAGTTTACTAATTATGACTTACGTTACAACAAACAAACACTAAATATTGTAGCACCCCGTTCCCGGGATACGTACCCAAATACGTGTCCCAAATTTTTTTTGATCGAATTAATTTAATTTTCTTCCATTATTTATTTTTAAGTTGTGATTTCTCTTGTTTTAGGTATCGGATCTGGACTCTCAGATCTAGATAAGCCCGGACCCGGATCGGGTGCTAGCCTGTAACCCGATTGACCTTTTTAGTAGTTCGATTTGATCGATTTCAGTTTCAGACACTTGTAGACTATCTAAAAATCACTAAAGACGAGTCATCAAAAAACAGAGTCCAAACTCCAGACGCAGGGCTAATCATAATCATCACTGCAGCACCAAGACGCGAGGGTCGAAACCCGCGTCTCAGCATCACGCAGCACCAAGACGCGAGGCTTGAAACCCGCCTCTTAGCATCACTTCAGCAACAAGGCGCATGGCTTAAAACCCGCGTCTCGGTTATAACTGCCCTCGTTATTGGGACAATTACTGCCCACGTAATAAGAGGGTTAACCCCCATTATGGAGCGTTTTTAGGGGGCACGTTCACCCCTGAAATATCTATAAATAGTCCCGTTTGCTATGGAGAGGGGTCGGTTGATCGGATAATTCTTGAACTTCCATGAAAAGGAAATAGAAAGTTCAACTCTTCTAACAACTTGCTCCGTATAAGTTTGTCTTTGCCTACAATCTCTTTGAGATTCCTGGTGGATAGGAGCGGTGTTACTCCGTCTGCTATCCAAAGAGAAGATTCCCAATAGGTCCTAACGTTCACCGGTCAACGGAAATAAGATTCATTTTCCACTGTCACATCAAGAACCTAACACTAAATAAAGGGAGATTCAAGTCTAAACATCTTCCCTCCCTTGTAATAGGAGTATTGATTCGTTGTAATTCTTTATTAATTCAAGAAATTTTACAAGAAATTTTCTCCCACCAAACAAGAGATGGCGACTCCGCTGGAGACTACTTTCTCTACTGACGAGCAAGTTGTGGCGCAAGGTGACGTCACCTGTATGAGAAAAACGGTCGAATCACTTGTCGTGGAGTTCAACCAGGTAAAGTATGAAGAGTTCCTCTCTTCCGGCTCCAAGAGCCTAAGGCGCGGGTCTACCGCAAAGTCTCTTCAGGGTTTTGCTCTCAAGTCCGCTCTGAGATCCTCTCAGACGCGACTGGTGAGAAGAATGTCGTGGCTAATCGCATCATGCGTAACACCCGCGTCAACATCTCCCAGGAGAACCGCGTGGTTAACGTTCCTGATGTTCAGCCTGTTCATCCCCTTCCTCAGCGCCAGGTTACGGGGGTTCCCTTCAACTCACACGACGTAACCGGAATGCCGAGCGGCGACAGAGGCGGCGTGCGCGTCAACTACAAGTTGGAACAATTGTTTGTCCAATAGAGGTAGGACGCGAGGTTCAGACCCGTGTCTCTTCTGAACCATGTCAGACACGTGAAGTCCGCGTTTGGCAACCTAAACGTGAGATTCACCAAGCTCTCATTTTTGAAGTACCACTTCCTAAATGCCACAAGCAGCAACGCGAAGTCCATGCTCTTCATCAAAGACACGAGACCCGTGCCTCTGTACGCGAGACCCAGCAGCCCTGCGTTTCTCAAGCATCTCTACCCAGATGCAACAATCGACAACGCGAGAACCGCGTCTCTTCTCACCAGAGACGCCAAAATCGCGTTTCAGAGCCGCAACGCGAGAGCTGCGTCTCAGAACATTGCGTCTCAGCTTTGCGAAGCATGGAGAACTCTCGCAAGTTAAAAAGCCATCGACAATCTGAGGCTAATCTCTTCGATCCCCCTCCTATGGATCTAAAGGATTATTTGATAAGGAGAAGAAATGCTAGTCTGATCACTCCATCGTGTTGCTGTGAACGGCTTATCACAATGCTCTCTCAGTGTTGTTGCAGTTCACGTGCAAACCGACAGTCTAGATTTAGACAGTTGACTCTAGCTCCCCGATCAGCTAAAAGAAATCGCTCCTACAGAAGGACTTTTTCTGACGCTGAGTACCCTGAAACCACTACAAACATGACAAGCAGGAGTAGGGGAAAGCAACCAGTGGTCAGCTCTGACGAGGCTGACACAGAGCCAGAAGGAGTGTACCGGCATACTCGCACTCGGACTGGAGTAATTGCCCCGATCAATTACAGTGCCCTGGCTCGGGCATTGAAGTAAATGACTCGCATTCCGCTGTTATAGAGTCGCAGGCTTCGAATTCTTCTGTAGAGAAGAAAGCCTTTATATACATGACAAATATTCCTGAGGAGACAGCCAGGCGCCTTGAGCAACAAGCCCAGGTCCAGAAGGAATAATTCGAGATTATTCGTACTCAACAAGAATCTATCGATACCCTCAAGCAGATACTGGCACAATTGCTTGAAGACAAGAGGAAGTCAACCGCCAAAGCCTCCTCTAAAAAGTCTAAAGGCAAACGAAAAGAGGGAGAAAGCTCATCTTCTGTACATATCGAGGGGAAAGAGCAGTCTACTTCTGGCTCGTCTAAATCCTCATCTAAGGAGAAAGACAACCAGGACCATGGAGGGGTTCATTCTAAAAGAATGAATCAATTAGAGTAACGTCTTGAGACCCTTACTAACCGGAAAAGCCTCCAAGAAGCAGGAGTGGTCTGGCCATAACCGGCCGAGTGGGACCTTGTTCCATACCCTCCCAAGTTTAAAGCTCTGACCCTCCAAGCATTCGACGGTAAAGGGTCACCGAACCAAGACGGGGAACGTGGTAGATAACGATGACATCTTGGCACGCTTGTTCATCGGCACCCTAAAAGGGCTCGCCTTTGAATGGTTCATGAAGCTCCCAGAAGGCTCCATTAAAAATTGGGGTGATTTGGAGAAGCTCTTCTTGACACGCTTTTTTAAAGACGATTCGGAGGTCACAATGCCTACTCTTTTGGCTACAAAGTAGCGAAAGGGGGAGTCCGTCAAATCATTTGTAGAAAGATTTCAGAATGTAGCACTCCGATGTTCTAGCGGCATGACCCAGGTCACCCTAGTAGAAACATGTCATCATAATCTATAAACTTCGCTCTTCGCCCAAATAGGAGTTACTGAAAGCCGCACCTGAAAACAATTGGTCCAGCAAGGTGAACAGGATGAAGAAATTATCACCAGGGTTAGGGCAGAAGAAAATAAGCCCAGACTCGAAAGGTCGACAAGGCGTACGCCAGACGCATCCCTTCAAATAAAAGGAAGGATAACTTGGCGACAGAAACCAAATCCCCTGTCAAATCTCAATCGGTCAAGGGAAATGGTTCTTCAAGTCAGCCGGGCGCCAGCAAGCAGTATTCCTTCAAGGACGAACATGTTGACTCGCTGTTCAAATTACTTAACAAGAGCAACAGATTGAAGCTTCCCGAAGTTAGACGTCTTGAAGAAGTCGGTAAAACTGATAATTCTAACTACTGCTTGTATCATAGGATGCTGGGACACCCCACCAAGAGCTGTTATGTCTTCAAAGACATCCTTCAGGCTCTGATGATGTAGAGGTATTAAAACTCCGTCCAGAGCAGAAGAAAGTGACGGCCAATATGACATCATTCCTTCAGTTTGGAAGACAACCTCCAACACCCTATGGAGTAGTCCCATCCCAAAAAGGGAACTAAGAATGATCAATATAGACCCTCACCATCAGTGAGAGAAGGGTCTTGTACCTGTCCCCACACCTCAGGGGGAAGTTATGTGGGTTCATCCCGACTTTGTGGATGACCAGCAATGGACCACTGTTACCAGCAGAAGGTCCAAAGGCAAGGCAAAGGCTTCATCCTGCAATGTGGTGTGCGTTTCTTCTCGAGAAGCAGAAACCGATGTTCCCTCACTGACTGATTCAGAAGAGGAAAACAGGTTTCCGTAATGGAGTGCGAGAATCCGTATCGAATAGTCCATCAGAGATAATTTCCCGAAGGGTCACCATACTGTCTTTGGAAATCCTTTCCTTTCGCTCCTTTGACTTACCAGCAGTCACAGGAGCAGCTCTCTGAAGCACGAAGGTCAGATTATGATCAGCGCCACCTACGTACCCAAAATGGTACTTTTTGGATAAAGGGTTGGAGGAGTATCGTACTGCAAAGAGAACAACACTTGGTTAGAACTTAAAAGAAAATGGCTAAGTGTTTGAAATTCAAACGCAGGGGTGAATCCAGACGCGGAGACCAGCAAAATCTGCGTCCAGACTCAAAGAATGCGAGGCTTGCATGAGCCCGCATTTCAAAATCCAGAACTTAGAGAAACTTCTAAGTGTTGGACTTAGATGCGAGATTCATTAAACTTGCGTCTGATCTTACAAGACGCAAGAATTAGCTCAATCAGGCCCGCGTTCAACAAACAGATACGGACTCAAATTGATGAAGCAAAGATGCGGAAGTCATCAAACTCGCATCTTGTCTACCAATTCAAGAACCACGTCTGACGATTAAACACGGGCACGAGCCTCGCGTTGGCAGTTCACATTCAAAAGGGACTTAAGATTTGAAAGAACTCTATAAGCCCCTTTAATGGCGGAAATCAAATCAGATGGTTTTACTACCTGAAATAGGGGCCTCCTGCATGGAAGAACCACCCATTTGAATCTCCGGAGCGACAGCGCTCGTGGACGAAGAAACGGGTTTGGTCTTGGGTGCCATTTCGACCGTGAGATCACTGTTGAAGATGGTGAAAATGAAAAAACGCTTTGAGCTTTTCTTAACCCTAAAAGGCTCGGCAAAGAAAAAAAGTCTAATGATGACTTTTAAAAGACTGTTGTCTTTTATAGGCACAGAAATCTCCAGAGATACGCGATGCTTGGCTCAAGGCCTAATCCCCGTCTGACGCGTGGTGTGCATATTAAATGCAACGCAAAATTCACGTGCCAAAGGAGAGATGTCCCTTCAACTCCGTCGGACATGTGGCAACGCGCCCAAAACACGGATTCGTGTTTAACAATAACCGCGTCCCTCCAAAAGTAGCGTCTCTTCAGTAAGGCCAAAGCCGCGCCTAGTTCACAGAGTGAGAGCTGCGTCTTCATTTCAAAGATCGCGTCCCTACGAGAGTCGTGTTTCTTCAGTGAACCAATAGATGCGTCCCCGCTCCAAGTTAGGACTGCGTCCTTTTAAAGCAACATGATCCCTGCGTCCACAAGACTTGCATTCAGTCTTTACTGCTGCAATTCAGTTCAATAGTACACTGGCACAAGCAGATGACTGTTCACCCTGATTCAAAGTACACCAATAACAAGCTCAGAGCACTGGGGGGGTCTAGACTGCGTATCTAGACACTCGCTACAATCATTTCTAGGGGCTTCAAAGGGTTTCACAGTACACTCACGAAGACCATATTTCAGACAGGATCAAGCTCAGGGCATCTCAAATGATTGTCAGTCCAATCATGAGAAGTATGAATTCAACCGGAGTCCAAAGTATTTCGATATTCGTCCCAGTCAACCGCGGAATATCGAAAACTTTGGAGGGGGTTCTGTAGGCTGTCAAAAAATCACTAAAGATAAGTCATCAAAAAATAGAGTCCAAACTCTAGACGCAGGGCTAATCATAGCCATCACTGCAGCATCAAGACGCGAGGGTCGAAAGCAGCGTCTCAGTATCACTGCAGCACCAAGACGTGAGGGTCGAAACCTGCGTCTCAACATCACTGCAGAACCAAGACGCGAGGATCGAAACCCGCGTCTCATTATCACTTCAACAACAAGGCGCAAGGCTCAAAACCCGCATCTCAGTTATAACTGCCCTCGGTTATTGGGTCAATTACTGCCCACGTAATGAGGGAGTTAACCCCCATTATGGAGCATTTTTAGGGGGCACGTTCACCCCTGAAACCTCTATAAAAGCCCCGTTTGCTATGGAGAAGGGGTCGGTTGATCGGATAATTCTTGAACTTCCACTGAAAGAAAAGAGAGAGTTCAACTCTTCTAAAAACTTGCTGCGTACAAATTTGTCTTTGCCTACAATCTCTTTGAGATTCTTAGTGGATAAGAGCGGTGTTACTCCGTCTGCTATCCAAAGAGAAGATTCTCAATAGGTCCTAATGTTTACTCGGTCAACGAAAAACAAGATTCATTTTCTACCGTCGCATCAAGAACCCAGCACTGAACAAAGGGGAGATTCAAGTCTAAACATCTTCCCTCCCTTGTAGTAGGAGTATGATTCGTTGTAATACTTCATTTATTCAAGGAAATTTTACAAGGAATTTTCTCTCACCAAACAACACTGTTTTCTAATATTTTAGATTTTTCATAATTTTCTGAATTTTTTTAGAAATTTTTCGCAAAATCTTCAAAACCGATGTTGGTCGGCATCGCTGACTAATTCCCAAATTTTAGTTTTCAAATGGAATTGAATTTTTAAAAACGGCTTTCACATTACTTCTTAAAATTTCATTTTCTATCTAAATATATTTTTTGAAATTTTTCTAAATATATCACCAGCACACGGTGTTTACACCAGCACACAGTATTTACACTAGCTATACTTGATATATGATTTACGACACTGGCACTCGATATTTACACCAGCACACGGTATTTACACCGGCACTTGGCATGCTATACTTGATATATGATTTAGGACACCGGCACTCGGTATTTACACTAGCACACGTCATTTACACCGGCACTTGGCATCCTATACTTGATATATGATTTAGGACACTGGCACTCAGTATTTACACCGGCACATGGTATTTACACCAGCACTTGACATGTTATATTTGATGCATGATTTATGGCACCGGTACTTGATATATGTCATACTTGTCACCTGATCCTGACCTCCAGTATATGACACATGCTAACCCTCACTTGATATGCTTTCATGTGGTACAAGTACATTGACTTGACATCGTGCCTTTGACCGGATACTACCACCCCTGATACCTGTATTATATGACATATTCATGACTTTTACGGGGACTTGGCATGATTATTATATTATTACCAGAAATTTGGTACTGCTGGACTCCTGTACTCCTGAACTCCTGTATACTTGAACCCTTGAAATAGGGAGGCTCCTGATATTACTCCTGATACTATACTCCTATTGATCCCTATAATAGGATAACCATGAATATAGGATTACTATGAACACCCTGTGGACATTATCACTGAACAAATAATAATAATTAGACAACTTACACCAGAATGGGGAAAACTGATGAGTACTGATATAGTCTCCATGTTTATGATCGTCTTATAGTGTCGTGCGGCCATATACTTGGATTCGACCTGGAGGCCACCAGGCGCTTCCGTGGGGTGTACTGGCATCCCTACTCCCTTACCTGTCGGTTGTGCCATAAGCCCCTGGGCCTATTTCTGTGGGAGCGGTGACATCCTATTCCTGTTCAGGCGTACAATAAGTTCTGGTACCTAGCGGTACCTTCCAGCTCAGCACCGGATACTCCTTGACCGTTGTCCCGGGCATGTACGGGACCCATTCTAAGCATGATTCGTTGATCTCTATCAGTTTTCAATAACTTACTCTTTGGTCTATATGCTAAGATATGTGGGATGCGACACATAACGACGTATACAAATCAGAAGAGTCTTAATAACTTAATAATAACATGCTCCTGATATATGACTAGCTATACTCTTGGTTTATACTGCTCACCACTTAGACATGTGCTATCTTGTTGGATTACTTGATTACTTTCATACTGTTTCATTATTATATTATTGTGAAGGTAAAGTCAGATTATATAAACTCAGACTATAGTGAAGTGAGGTATAGGGTATATATATGAGGGTTTTCTTGTTTAGATTATTCTTTCGACGTACTAATCTCACCGATCGGTAATGTTGGCTTATATAACTGATTTTCTTATAGTTTCTTTACTTACTGTCTCATTTCATGTTCATATGTGCTTATATTCACGATACACATTTCCTGTACACATGTACCTGTTATGCACGCCACTTGGCATTACTATATGTACTCTCAGGGTTGCATATGACAACCCTGGATTCTCATGTCCAGATTCTAGAGTATGGACCGTGATGGTCTTGCTGTAGCTGATCAGAGTAGCGCAGCGGATCCTCCCATGGTGGTTAGAGCGCAACAGAAGCTTAGTCATCGCCGTAGCTCTTCCTTTTAGTTCCTCGCATGTTTGGCTCCCGCGGCCCTCTTGCTGCTCGTGAGCACCTTGTAAATCACCTAGAGGGGGGGTGAATAGGTGATAATGCTAATCTAGGAACTAAATGCGCTAAATGCGGAAGCTTAAACAAATATTGCAACACACTTAGTACAACACACAAGTGTAGCCGAATTCCCCGTGAAGGGCTCTGGACTAACTCCTCTTGATTCTCCTAAATATGGGTTGAGGTGCTATATGAAGCTCTTGTGGTTAAGTACAAGTGAGGCACACACAAACAATCCAAGCATATAATGAATAACCAATATGAATCAATGCAAGAACAACACAAGCAAATAGATATGTATGATATGAATGATGCTTTGCACAAAATAAAGAGAGAGAGGGTTAGAGAGACAATGGATCAAACGCTAACAATAAGATATGTTTCGAGGTTGAGCCCCTAGCTCTACGTCCCCGCCTTCACCACCGTGAAGGATTTCCAATCCACTATCTCCCACTGAGGGAACCTCCATCGAGGAGGATTTGTTACAACACTAGGAGTACCAAACTCCTCTCTCAATACAAACACCATCTCACACAAGAGGGGTAGGCCCTTAGCCAAACAACAACCAACAAACACCTCTACCGAAGAGGGTATACAAACCAAACTCCACCTCACAATAGAGGGAGCAAACACTAATCTCCACCTCTACCAAAGAGGGAGCAAACACCAACCCAATACAACAACCTCAACCTCTACCAAAGAGGGAGCAACTCAAGAAATCAAGGGTTTACAATAAGTGGTATGTCTCAACCACAAACCTCTTTCCTTTTCTCTTTTCCACAAAACAAGGATCCTAATAGAATAGGATAGATGATAGCTCAAGTGTGGAAAACAAGTGTTTTGATCAAAGAAAAACTCTTGGGAAAATACCAAATAGATATTGAAATGAAGAACAATAAACCAATTTCCCAAAAATCTATTTTCTTTGAAAAATATCAAAACACTTAAAAACAAATAGATGAATCTTTTTGGCACAAAACTCTTTTGAAAACTTGTTTAAAACAGTAGAGAAAGTCTGAAAATTTTTGCTCTAAAAATCTTAGTTAAAAACACCAAGCAATGGGGTATTTATAGCCCCAAAACAAAACTAGCCGTTAGGCTGATCTGGCAGCCTGACAGGCTACCGGTCGGCCGGCCCGGCCGACCGCCAACGGTCAGAAATGTGACCGTTGGGGCAACCCGGCCGACCGCCCGGCCGACCGAAATAAACAGAGAGCACTGCTCTCAGGTCCGGTCGGCCGCCCGGCCGACCGTCGCTGTGACTGCCAAACGTGCACAGGCTTGTGCACGTCGGTCGACCGCAAGGGTCGACCGGCCCTTGGTACGGTCGACCCGTGCGGTCGGCCGTCCTGGCCTGTCAGCCACTGTTCAGGGACAGAAAAACACATGTTAAAATATTTCTAAAAATTCTTTTAAGTCTTGTAAAAATACCCAAAAATAGTTTTATCATTTTGCATTGATATATAAACATGTGATAAAAATTTCAACTCAAATATCAAGCATATGAAACTATTTTGTGTTTTAACATTTTTTCCAAAAACCAAAACTTGTATTTTTATCAAACTTGTATTTTTCGATACATGAATAGGAAAGTCAAAATAAGTTTGTTTAAAAGTTAAACATGCATGTATAGAATGAAACAACTATACATATATCAATTAAACTTGTTTTGATCAACTATTCATGAAAACTAAAAACCAAACATAAAACGTGTGTTTGTGCACTTGAGCATATCAACTATTCTAAGCTTTACAATGGATCTAAACACACTAAACTAAAACTAGGATACCTAAGTCTTCTTGATGATCTTCCATCTTCAAGTCGACTCAATCCCAAACGTGATCCACCAAGTGCAAAGGTATGATCTTGATGCTCGGGCACGGGAATCACCAAGTGAAGGCTAACTAATATCTTGTTACATGATCTGAAACTAAAATCACAAGATTATTAGTAAACATAACTACATGAATTAATCATCATCAAAACTAGGGTGGAAGGCCTTTGGGCCAACACACCTCTCAGCTTTTGTATATCTCTTCACATTATGTACTCTTATATTTCTAGTGATGTAATATTCATGTAATATTATATCGATGTTCTGTGATAACCATGTACTTATATTTTTCTGTTGGAATGTATATTACCACTGTGATTCCGCACTCTGATTCTTTCCTGTATTGATGCTTAGCATATATGCATAACGGTATTTTCGACCTGCGTATATACGTCGCAGTGGCGTCTCCGTACCTGCGGGATCGGGGCACCACAAGTTAGTATCAGAGCCTAGGTTCTAACATCCTCACTACAACCAGTTGGCAGATTAATGATGTATTAATTTGCAGCTGGAGAGCATGAATCTTGAATATAGATTCCAATCGCAAGTATGGTGTTATCTTTTCCTTCCTCGCAATCTTTTTCTTGGATTCTGAGGCCCCTTCTATCTTTTCCTTTTAGCTTCTTCCCGTCATTCCTTTGATCAACTCAAATATTTTGTGTCATGAGTTGGTAATCTTCCTTATCCTTTTCACTTTATCATATTATCATCATTGACTGTAATCTCTTCCATGTTCATCTCCCTCCTTATAGAAATTTCGAGGATGAAATTTTTGTTAGGTGGGTAGATTGTAGCACCCCGTTCCCAGGATACGTACCCAGATACGTGTCCCAAATTTTTGACCGAATTAATTCAATTTTCTTTCAGTATTTATTTTAAGTTGTGATTTCTCTTGTTTTTGGTATCGGATCTGGATTCTCAGATCTAGAGTAAGCCCTGACCCGGACCGAGATGCTAGCCTGTAACCTGATTTGACCTTTCTAATAGTCTAATTTGATCAATTTCAGTTTCAGACACTGTTTCTAATATTTTAGATTTTTCATGATTTTTTGAAATTTTTCAGAAATTTTCCTCAAAATCTCCAAAACTGGTGTCGGTCGGCATCGCTGATTGATTCTCAGATTTTTTAGTTTTAAGTGGAATTGAATTTTTAAAAATGGATTTCACATTACTTCTTAAAATTTCATTTCTATCTAAATATATTTTTTGAGATTTTTCTAAGTTTATCAAAATTTGACTGATTCTTATGTCCGCTGGTATCGCCGGAAGATTATAGGATTTTTAATTTGAAAATTACATTAAATTTCTTAAATTCAATTTCACCAAGTATCTTAAAATAATATTTTCTATTTTTGAGAATTTTTTGGAACGTTTCTGAAACAGTCGAATTTTTGCCATACTAAAATAATAATATTATTTACCGACAATTTCTTTTCTTACTTTTTCCTTCTACTCTCCTACTTTGCACTTTCAGAAATTATAATAAATAAGTTATTTAATAATAAAAATTTTAAACTATTTTATTTTCTTTTTCTTATTTTTTTCCTTTTCTTTAATTTTCTTTCTTTTCTTCTTTTCTTTCTTCCCTTTTACTCAACCCCCATACCCTGCTCCCCTTCATTGCCGCAGCCGCAGCAGCTGCAGTAGGGCATGATGGGCTGCTGCTGCAGCTCATCTCCCCCATCCCCTTTCATCATCACCATTCTTTTCCTTCTCCATTTAATCTCCTTCCTCCTTCTCTTTCCATTTCCAATTTCATTTTAACTCCAAACCACTCCAAACAAAACACCAAACACCAACTCCTCTCCATGGCCGCCGCCTCCACCATCACCACCACCGTCGCCGGCCATCCCTAGCCGTCGGCCACACACCCCCAACCTCCCCACTTCCTTCTCCACTTCCATCAACCCTAAAAGCCCCTCCTCCTCCTTTAATTTCAACATAGCCCATCTCCTCATCTTCCTTCTCTTCTCCAAAATTCACCCTTATCTCCACCAATTCCACCACTCCAACCACCCCATCATCACCTCCTCCTCCTCCTCTAACTCCCCAACACCTCCATTCACCACCAACCACCACCTTCAATCACCACCCACCACCTCTTTCAATAACACAAACAACAACAACCCACAACAAAAAGATTCCACCTCCCCTCCCCCTAGGGCTACCGCACGCGCGCCCCACCACCATTGGCGGCGGCGGCACCGCCGCCCAGGGCCGCCGGCAGGTGGCTGGCCGGCCACCTCCCCCCAACCATTTATTTTCTTTCTTTCTTTCTTCTTTTCTTTCTTTCTTTCTTCCTTTCTTTTCTCTTTCTTTTCCAAAAATAAATACACATTTCCTTACTCCCTAAAATACCATCAACCCCTCCCTCAAATTACTTCCCTATATTTATAACCCTACCCTCCCCTTTTAATGCATATTCCTTACCATATTCTCTCTTCTTCCTACAACTTTCTCTCTCCTCTCTCTCCTCTCTCATACCTTCTCTAATAATTATATAAATATTATATTTATATATTTTAATGGGCTAGTGGTTTGCTCGCACCGGTTTGTTGATTTCTTAGATTTTTAGCTGGTATTTCATTCCGGTTTCAGGCGAGTGCTTATTACTAAACTTACAAATAATTACTCTTGATTTATAGCATGATGTTGATATGTGGACATCGTATTACTACCGTAACATGCCTAACACTTGCTACTATAATTTTTAGTACATGACTCCTTACTATACACTACATATACTTGATGCATGATTTATGGCACCGGTACTTGATATATGTCATACTTGTCTCCTAATCCTAATCCCCGGTATATGACACATGCTAACCCCTACTTGATAAGCTTTCATGTGGTACAAGTACAATGACTTGACATCGTGACCCTTGACCGGACACTATCACCCCTGATACCTGTATTATATGACATATCATGACTATCACTTTTACGGGGACTTGGCATGATTATTATATTATTACCAGAGATTTGGTACTCCTGAACTCCTGTATACTTGAACCCCTGAAATAGGGAGGCTCCTGATATTAATCTTGGTACTATACTCATGTTGATCCCCATAATAGGATAACCATGATATAGGATTACTATGAACATCCTGTGGACATTATCACTGAATAAATGGTAATAATTAGACAACTTATACCGGGATAGGGGAAACTGATGAGTACCGATATAGTCTCCATATTTATGATGTGTCTTATAGTGTCGCGCGGCCCTATACTTGGATTCGACCTGGAGGCCACCAGGCGCTTCCGTGGGGTGTACTGGCACCCCTACTCCCTTACCTGCCGGTTGTGCCATAAGCCCCTAGGCCTATTCCTATGGGAGCGGTGACATCCTATTCCTGTTCGGGCGTACAATAAGTCTCGGTACCTAGCGGTACGTTCCGGCTCAGCACCGGATACTCCTTGACCGTTGTCCCGGGCATGTACAGGACCCATTCTAAGCATGGTTCGTCGATCTCCATCAGTTTCCAATAACTTACTTTTGGTCTGTATGCTGATATGTGGGATGGGACACATAACGACGTATACAAATCAGATGAGTCTTAATAACTTAATAATAACATGCTCCTGATATATGACTACCTATACTCTTGGTTTATACTGCTCACTACTTAGACATGTGCTATCTTGTTGGATTACTTGATTGCTTCCATACTATTTCATTATTATATTATTGTGAAGATAAAGTCAGATTATATAAACTCAGACTACAGTGACGTGAGGTATACGATATATATATGAGGGTTTTCTTGTTTGGATTATTCCTTCGACGTACTAATCTCACGGATCGGTAATGTGGGCTTATATAACTGATTTTCTTATAGTTATTTTACTTATTGTCTCATTTCATATTCATATGTGCTTATATTCACGATACACAATTCCTGTACACATGTACCTGTTATGCACGCCACTTGGCTTTACTGTTGGCCCAAAGGCCTTCCACCCTAGTTTTGATGATGATTAACTCATGTAGTTATGTTTACTAATAATCTTGTATTGTTTAAGTTTCAGATCATTAACCAAGATATTAGTTGGTGATTAGCTTCAACAAGGTGTTTGGAAGCTTATCATGGTGATTCCGGTGCCAAAGCTTAAAGATCATACCTTTGCACTCGGTGGATCGCGTTTGGGAGCAAGTCTTCTTGATGACTCAAAGACTTAGGTATCCATAGTTTAGTTTAGTGTGTTTTAGATCTATTTGTAAAGCTTAGTATAGTTGATATGCTCAAGTTCACAATACACACACATAAATTCAATATGTTTGGTTTTGATTGAATCGGTTTTGGATTTCAAGGCTTGACACCCTTTTATAGTTATTATCATAACTTTTTATTTTATATTCAAATAACATGATTTAACTTGAATTTCAAAGATAACTTTCAGATCTAAATTTCTTATTTAATAACCATTTTCTGATTCTAATTTTAAAGTTGTCAAATATTTGGTTGAAATCTGTTCTTGTTCTGAAAACAGTTTACAGTTTCTGTTTTGACACCTTTTAGTATTTTATTGATAACTTTCAATTCTGAAATGATATTGATTTGATTTAAGTTGCATTAGAAAAAAGACTTCAATATATACAACTTCATCCTATATACTTATTCCCAAATTCGAACGTTTTAGACCTCAAAAATGTGTTCCAATATGACCTATTTTGCTGTCTGCCAGGTTGGGCCGGTCGACTGGGACAGTCGACTGGGCCAAGCAACCAGTCGACCGGCCAGTCGACCGGACGTGCACAAAACCGTGCACGTCGGCTGTTTTTGTAGACGGTCAACCGTGCGGTCGACCGACTGTGACCAGATTGGTCTCTGTTTGTCTGGGTCGACCGCCAGGTTGACCGGCAGCTGTCAACGGCTATTTTTTGACCGTTGGACGGTCGACCGGGCGGTCGACCGCCAGGCCTGTCAGGCTGACACGTCAGCCTAACGGCTAGTTTTGAATTTGGCCTATATAAAACCCATTGTTTGGAGTTTCTCCTAAAGATTTTTATGCCAAAATTTCCTGACCATTTTTAGTGTTTTAAAGAGTTTTAAAAAGAGTTTTTGGGCTTTAAACTTCTCATCCTTATTGTTTTTAGGTTTTTGGAAAAATCAAAGAAAAGAGTATTTTGGGAGATTTGTCTTGGTTTTCATTCTATATCATTTGTAAGAATTTTCCCAAGTGTTTTTCTTTGTTGCTTGTTTTTCAAACACCTAGTTTTCCACACTTGAGCCATATCATACTATCCTAATCTATTAGGATCTTGTTTTTTGTGGAAAAAGAAAAAGGAAAGAGGTTTGTGGTTGAAAGAAACCACTTATTGTAAACCCTTAATTTCTTGGTTGCTCCCTCTTTGGTAGAGGTTGAGATTGTGTAATTGGGTTGTTGGTTTGCTCCCTCTTAGGTAGAGGTGGAGATTGGTGTTTGCTCCCTCTTGGTGAGGTGGAGTTGGTTGTTGGTTTGTATCCCTCTAGAGTGAGGTGGATTGGTTGTTGTTTGGCTTCGGGCCTACCCCTCGGTTGTGAGGTGGTTGTTTGAGAGAGGAGTTTGGTACTCCTAGTGTTGTAACAAATCCTTCTCGGTGAAGGTTCCCTCGGTGGGAGTCCTCGGTGGACGTTGATAGTGGATTGGAAATCCTACACGGTGGTGTAGGGGGATGTAGAGCAAGGTGTTCGAACCTCGAAACATATCTTGGTGTTTGCGTTTTGATCCATTGTCTCTCTAACTCTCACTCTTATAATTGTGCAAAGCATCATACTTCATATCATATCATACTTGCTTGTGTTGAGCATATTTCATATTGCCTTGCATTATTTCATATTGCTATTCATTCTTATATGCTTGGCTTGATTGTGTGTGTGCCTCACTTGTACCTAATCAATAAGAGCTTCACATAGCACCTCAACCCATTCAAGGGGAATCAAGAGGAGTTAGTTCAGAGCCCTTCACGGGGAATTCGGTTACACTTGTTGATTGTACTAAGTGTGTTGCAAGATTTGCATTAGCTTCCGCATTTTGTGCACTTAGTTTGCACTTAATTTCTAGATTAGCACTTACACCTATTCACCCCCCTCTAGGTGTTTTTCAATTGGTATCAGAGCCAGTGCTCCTGATACTTAGGCTTAACATCCTAGGAGTGAGATCCATTTGCTTGCTAATCTATTGTTTGCATTTGCTTGTTTGCACACATTTAGTTTACCATGGCCTTCATGACCCCACCTATGTATGACCCTTCCAATATTCATGTTTGGAAGATTAGGATGACCGTTTATTTACAAACCCTAAGTCATAAAGTTTATCTTGCTATTACCAAGGAATCCTTCCTTAGTAATTGCAATCATATAGGGGCCAATGCACAAGCCCTAGAGGCCATTAGAAGCACTTTATCTAAAGATTATCTTTTACGTGTTTCTAACTTTGATTCCGCTTTTATAGTGTGGAACAAATTGACAACCACCAACACCTCCAAGCTTCAAGTCCAAATCCAACAAGAAGAGGAATCTAGTGGAGAATCCGAACCACAACAATGCTATATGGTCCAAGGGAATGACTCCCTTGAGGTACACTCGGAAACTCAACTAGATAGTAATGATTGTGCTAATTCTTTAAATGATTATGTTGATTCCCATGCTTTGAATGAAGAACTATCCATAGTTTGTGAAAAATTAATAGAAAACTATAAAGTTTTGAAAAAGAAGAGTCTAGGCATTAATATAGAAAATAAAAATTTGATTGCTAGACTTGATGTTGTTTTGCAAGAGAAAGAGGAGATTGCTAATGAGAGGGATTCATTAAAATCTCAACTTGATCTTGCACTTAAAGAAAATGAGTTTTTGAAAAATAAAAATGATTGCCATGTTCTTTTGAAGAAAAATGATAACTTGTCTTCAAAAGTTGATTTTATTTTAAAAGAGAATGTTGATTTGAAAAATAAAATTATTCCATTTCTAAAGATTTAGAAATATGTTTAAAGAAAAATGTTATTTTACAAAATAAAATTGATGCACATGTTTGCCATGCTAGTGTAGCTTCATCTAGTCTACCTAATGCATGTACCACTTCTTCTATGATTAAAAATGATATAAATATGTTGAAGGAGAAAATGGATTGTTTGGGCTCCACTATGAGCCAATGTGCTAAGAACTATACACGGTTGGAAACCTTGGTTCGAAAGAAACAAGTTCCATCATTTATGCATGCACACCCTCCACGGCATACACATGCTCCACACGGACACCATCAACACATGTATGCTCATGTGTACACATGTACACATTGTGGCCGAAAAGGCCATCTTGCTAAATTTTGTTATGATAGATTAAATGTTTCAAATTTAGCAAAGAAATTTGTTTGGGTTAAGAAGGGACTAACCCCCATGGACCCAATAAGATGTGGGTACCAAAGACCACCCCTCCTATTGTTTTTGATGTAGGTGTGGGCTCTCACATGACGTGAGAGTGATGACACCTTGGAGTGGATGCGTTCCGGACTTAAAGGAAATCATTTGGATGCATCACTTTCAAGGGAAGATTTGGTGGAGATGACCACCATGTTTTGGAGACATGGAGAGTTGCCTTCTAGGTTTTGGTAACAAGTTCCTAACTCCCATTTATTATTTATATGCTTTCATATTATTGTTTATAGCATGTTTTGATGCTTTATAACATGTTTTTGATGTCTATGGATTAGTATGTTCATTCCATGTTTATTAGATCCTTGACATACATGTATAGTATTTGAGACACACATACTTATATGAACTCATACTTAGTGTTCTCACTTTTGTTTAAGCTATAATGTACATCATGAATCTAATACATGTGAATTTACATAGTAATCATGCTTTAGTTTTCTCATGATGATTTTTTTGTTATTTTATGCTTTATGTGGTATAAACTAGTTTAGATGTAGATTTTATCAAAACTTGCATGTATGCATGTACACATAGTGAGAACAAATTGACTTTTATATGTTTGCACTTCATGCTCATTTGTACCCACTATATACACATGTATAAGCTAGTTTTGATGATTCCTTCATTTATACTTGCTATGCTTATTTTCATGTTTTTACTTCATGTATATGTATTTTGAATTCAAACCTAATAAATATACATGTATACCCATGAGTCTTTTGCCTTCATGCAAATACTTTTAATAGACTCGTTTACGGTTGGGATATGTATGTATATTGTTAAATTTGGATGAATCATACATATACCTAGAAGTTTGATAAAAGAATTTTTGATGAATCTTTGCTTGTTTTATATAGCAAAATAATATTCGTGTTTGTTTTGATACTTCATGTTTTGAATATATGTTTAGATGTTAGTTTTCATTAAGACTAGGATTTATATTTGTACATATGATGGGCTACAAACAAATCTATATATGTTTGGGATTGAATGCTTGTTTGTTCCCATTAGATGTGCTAGTATAGTCTAGTTTTGATGATTCATACATTTTAAACTTGTATTCCATTTTTGGTATTTGTTTTTATGATTATGAGTTTTCATTTCATGTATATGTGTATTTTGCCAAACTTGAAGATATACATGTATACCCCTTGAGTCATTTGCCTTTCATGCAAATATCTATTATGGACTCAAAGTGTGTTTAAGGGATATGTATGTATACTTCTTGTGTTGACAAATCATACATATACCTTGAAAAGAATTGGTATCAAATTGTTTTAATGAAAAGCTAAATTTTCATACTTTTCATACTTTTCATGTTTTCCTTGAATTGGTATTTAAACTTCATGTATATGTTTACCTTGTCCAAACCATTAGATATACATGAATATCCTTTTTGAGCCACGTGCCTTCATGCATATATCCTTGTGGACTCGTTTGTATCTTGGATATGTATGTATACTTTGGTTTGTATTAGACATACATATGCCTTGAAGATTAAATAATATTAATTTTTAGTTTTCTTGTTTAAAGGAATAATTGAACTTAATTGAACAAATTTTCATGATTGTGATCTCCATACTTGACTTGTACACTCACATTTATTATTTGCTCATGTTTTGTTTTCATGAGACATTTTTATGCTTAATTGGATTAGAGTGTTGATTATCATGTGGATTTCATTTTTATGAAAAATGATTTGTATTTATTCCTTGCTTGAAGGATTTCGTACTAGTTAACAAAATTTTTCATTTTAACTAGTTCATATTCTTCGTTATAATATGAGATATACACTTGACCCTATTCTTTCAATTGGTATCATTGAACACTTTCAATTGGTATCAATTTTTGATCTTTTTGTATACTCATATATGTTTTGTATATGTATGCTTACTCTTTCAAGAATATCAATGTCAATTGGTATCTAATTTTCATACGTATATATACTTGTTTATGCTAAGCTTGAAAAAATTTTCTATTGTTTGATTTGTTTTCAATTGGTATCTTAACAAGCTTATGCATATGTTTAGTTGGTATTTCATAAAGGGGGAGAAAATTTGATGTTGTCTTTCAATTGGTATTTGATTTCCACTCCCTTGCTTTATGTTAAAATATAGTTTCAAATTGGTATCATATGTTTAAAAGAACACATTTCTCTTAATGATATCAAGATGTTTATGTTAAATGTTTTAAATTGGTATCTCAAAATTTTGTTTAAGAAAAACATATTTATTTTACATTGCCTATATGTGTATAAATTCATGTTGAGTGTATCTTGTATTGAAGAGCTTGACAACTCTTCCTTATGTGGTACACGTGTGTAGGGGGAGCTTCACATCTCCTTTTATGCATTACATATTTTGTGTTATGTGAATTAGGGCGTGTTTTCCTTTCTTCATGTAACTCATATGTGTAAGGAAGCTAACTTAGCGTCTTCCTCTTCATGAATGTATATAGCATATAACATTTATTAATCTTTGTTTATCTTCATTTGATATCAAGATGCTTCATTGACATATTTTTAATTGATATCATGTTTGTAGTCACCCCTTATTGACTTTGTTTTTGTTTTAGACAAAAAGGGGGAGACCATTGTTTGCATTGTTTTGATTGACACAAAAAGGGGGAGAAAAATTTTTACCCCTCATTTTATTTATAGTTTTTGAATGTTTACCCCTTTGTTGATGATTGACAAAAAGGGGGAGAATTATTTGTGAGTTTTATACATATGCATAGTTATGTTTTTGCATATATTAAGTTTAATATAGTTTAATGTATGTTTATTGGTATCTAGAGCATCTAGAAAATGTTTATTTGTTAATTGGTATCTAGAGCATGCTTTGCTTTAAATATTTCATTGGTATCTAGAACCTTTATTGTTTATGCATATTTGTGCATTCATGTTTTTAAGAGCCTTCATTACATATTATTATGTTTATTTGGCTATGCATGAGTTAAGGGGGAGCTTCCTTGAAGCTTTACTTTAATCCATGCATATATAACTCCATGAGTTTTGTCATCATCAAAAAGGGGGAGATTGTTGGCCCAAAGGCCTTCCACCCTAGTTTTGATGATGATTAACTCATGTAGTTATGTTTACTAATAATCTTGTATTGTTTAAGTTTCAGATCATTAACCAAGATATTAGTTGGTGATTAGCTTCAACAAGGTGTTTGGAAGCTTATCATGGTGATTCCGGTGCCAAAGCTTAAAGATCATACCTTTGCACTCGGTGGATCGCGTTTGGGAGCAAGTCTTCTTGATGACTCAAAGACTTAGATATCCATAGTTTAGTTTAGTGTGTTTTAGATCCATTTGTAAAGCTTAGTATAGTTGATATGCTCAAGTTCACAATACACACACATAAATTCAATATGTTTGGTTTTTGATTGAATCGGTTTTGGATTTCAAGGCTTGACACCCTTTTATAGTTATTATCATAACTTTTTATTTTTATATTCAAATAACATGATTTAACTTGCATTTCAAAGATAACTTTCAGATCTAAATTTCTTATTTAATAACCATTTTCTGATTCTAATTTTAAAGTTGTCAAATATTTGGTTGAAATCTGTTCTTGTTCTGAAAACAGTTTACAGTTTCTGTTTTGACACCTTTTAGTATTTTATTGATAACTTTCAATTCTGAAATGATATTGATTTGATTTAAGTTGCATTAGAAAAAAGACTTCAATATATACAACTTCATCCTATATACTTATTCCCAAATTCGAACGTTTTAGACCTCAAAAATGTGTTCCAATCTGACCTATTTTGCTGTCTGTCAGGTTGGGCCGGTCGACTGGGACAGTCGACTGGGCCACGCAACCAGTCGACCGGCCAGTCGACCGGACGTGCACAAAACCGTGCACGTCGGCTGTTTTTGTAGACGGTCGACCGTGCGGTCGACCGACTGTGACCAGATTGGTCTCTATTTGTCTGGGTCGACCGCCAGGTCGACCGGCAGCTGTCAACGGCTATTTTTTTGACCGTTGGACGGTCGACCGGGCGGTCGACCGCCAGGCCTGTCAGGCTGACACGTCAGCCTAACGGCTAGTTTTGAATTTGGCCTATATAAACCCCATTGTTTGGAGTTTCTCCTAAAGATTTTTATGCCAAAATTTCCTGACCATTTTTAGTGTTTTAAAGAGTTTTAAAAAGAGTTTTGGGCTTTAAACTTCTCATCCTTATTGTTTTTAGTTTTTGGAAAAATCAAAGAAAAGAGTATTTTGGGAGATTTGTCTTGGTTTTCATTCTATATCATTTGCAAGAATTTTTCCAAGTGTTTTTCTTTGTTGCTTGTTTTCCAAACACCTAGTTTTCCACACTTGAGCCATATCATACTATCCTAATCTATTAGGATCTTGTTTTTTGTGGAAAAAGAAAAGGAAAGAGGTTTGTGGTTGAAAGAAACCACTTATTGTAAACCCTTAATTTCTTGGTTGCTCCCTCTTTGGTAGAGGTTGAGATTGTGTAATTGGGTTGTTGGTTTGCTCCCTCTTAGGTAGAGGTGGAGATTGGTGTTTGCTCCCTCTTGGTGAGGTGGAGTTGGTTGTTGGTTTGTATCCCTCTAGAGTGAGGTGGATTGGTTGTTGTTTGGCTTCGGGCCTACCCCTCGGTTGTGAGGTGGTTGTTTGAGAGAGGAGTTTGGTACTCCTAGTGTTGTAACAAATCCTTCTCGGTGAAGGTTCCCTCGGTGGGAGTCCTCGGTGGACGTTGATAGTGGATTGGAAATCCTACACGGTGGTGTAGGCGGGGATGTAGAGCAAGGTGCTCGAACCTCGAAACATATCTTGGTGTTTGCGTTTTGATCCATTGTCTCTCTAGCTCTCACTCTTATAATTGTGCAAAGCATCATACTTCATATCATATCATACTTGCTTGTGTTGAGCATATTTCATATTGCCTTGCATTATTTCATATTGCTATTCATTCTTATATGCTTGGCTTGATTGTGTGTGTGCCTCACTTGTACCTAATCAACAAGAGCTTCACATAGCACCTCAACCCATTCAAGGGGAATCAAGAGGAGTTAGTCCAGAGCCCTTCACGGGGAATTCGGCTACACTTGTTGATTGTACTAAGTGTGTTGCAAGATTTGCATTAGCTTCCGCATTTTGTGCACTTAGTTTGCACTTAATTTCTAGATTAGCACTTACACCTATTCACCCCCCTCTAGGTGTTTTTCATTTACCATATGTACTCGCAGGGTTGCATCTGACAACCCTGAATTCTCATATCCAGATTTTAGAGCCTGGACCATGATGGCCTTACTGTAGCTGATCAAAGTAGCGCAGCGGATCCTCCCGTGGTGGTCAGAGCGCAGCAGAAGCTTAGTCATCGCCGCAGCTCTTCCTTCCAGTTCCTCGCCTGTTTGGCTCCCGAGGCCCTCTTGCTGCTCGTGAGCACCTCTCAGCTTTTGTATATCTCTTCGCATTATGTACTCTTGTATTTTCTAGTGATGTAATATTCCTGTAATATTGTATCACTTTTCTGTGATAACCATGTACTTGTACTTTTCTGTTAGAATGTATATTACCACTGTGCTTCTGTACTCTGATTCTTACCTGTACTGATGCTAAGCGTATATGCGTAAGAGTATTTCCTACCTGCATTATACGTCGCAGTGGCGTCTCCGTGTCCGCGGGATCGGGGCGCCACAAATATTATGTGTGGACACAAATTTCTGCATCTTCCTCTGGTTACACATATGATTCGGGCGTGTTTGGCTGCAAGGAAGTGGGAGGAAGTAACGAAATATGGAAGCATAATTGCTCACTTCCCTATCTATCCAAACACCAGAAAATAAAAAAAAAATCTTTTTCCTTTTCTCTTTTCTCTTTTACACAACCATTTTCTCACTTTCAGAGTGCTACAGTTAATTTTGTGGTCATATAAATCTTATTTGTAATAAATTGTAGTACAAAACAGTTAATTTTTTGATCATGTAAATCTCAATTGCATTCTAATTACGGTCTATTTTTTATTTTCTTAATTAATTTTTAATATAATATTATTTTGTGGTTAACTTTTTTACTTCCACTTTCACGTTACCATCCAAACATCGAAAAAGAAATAACATTTTCCAAACCACACTTCCTAATAACATCCAAACATTAGAAAACTTATTAACCAATTCTCAAATTGAACTATTATCACTTCTACACTTCCACTCTTAATCAAGTAAGCCCTTAGAAGTTGCAATTGGATCAATTTACAAAATATAAATATAAAGAAAAGGATTGATTAGAATACATTCCTTGAATTCTTACCATGAAGTTGTTGCTTTCAAGGACAAGTCTCTGGTGTGGTTGTCGCAAAGTGTGACATAAACGCTTCATGTGGTGAGCCAAAAACGTGGAAATCACTTCAACGTGACGAGCCAAAAACGTTGCAGTCCCAAGACGCCTTGTGGCTGTGGGTCTCCTGTATCAAATCCCGAATCCCAAGATTCAACTTGATAGCGACTTCTCCGGCAAAAATAGTCCGTACACGTGATGCCTTGATTTTTCGGACGTGTTTGATTTGGGGGCGGGGGATGCGGAGAAATGGGAAAGTGAGAAAACTTATTCCTCGTTTTCAGAGTTTACATGAAAAAAAAAATAATAATAATAATAAGAAAGTTTTTTTTTTTTCTTTTTTTACATCTCTCTTTTACATTATCATTTTCTTACTTACATGTGTCACAGATAATTTTGTGATGAGCTCACTTGTAATAGATCGTACATCAAACAGTTAATTTTGTGGTCATGTAAATCTCATTTGCGATCTAATTACAATTATAAAGGAATTTCATAATTAATATTTATTTTAATATTATTTTACGTTTAACTTCGTAATCAACTTTTTCACTTTCATTTTCATGTTACTAACCAAACACTAGAAATACAGTATACTTTTCTATTTACACTTTCACATTACAATCAAACACCAAAAGGCTTATTTACACAAATCTAAAATTTCTATTTCAATCTTCATCTTTTCCTCCTAATTTCTCACATACACCTTTACTCTCACTTGTAGCAAACCAAATAGGCCAAAGATAGATACATGTGTATAATGTTGATGCTCACAAATCTTTGTTAGAGAATTTAGATTCTCGTGGAATACTTATAAGAGATGTAGAATTAAAATATTTAACAATAGATTCAACCAAATTTTCTAGTCTAATTTTTAGAAACTCGTAGTTAGATTTGAACCTGATGCTCCTCACAATACACTCTCATCTCTTTACCTGTGAGTCAGATATTGCTGAAAAATTCTCTATCTTTATATATCTATTTTCTTTCAACTGATCTTTAGATTATACTAACCGTAACATTTTGAAATTATACATATAATATATAAATAATATTATTTAACTCTTGTTTTCATGAAATATCTATATTCTATGTAAGTATTCATACGTAAATACCTGTATATGTATTTGTTAATCTTGACGAAAACAATCACTTGGGAAATTTATTTATTTTTACGCTTTTACAACTTTTCGGCGAATCTGCCACTCGGTCTGATCATGACAGCCACAATAAAACTTGTAAATTCAATAATTTCTTAGACAACTCAAAATTCACCAAAAAAATTGATCTTAATAAAACAAAGGACTCAACCAACAAGAGTTGGGAATCAAGTTTCGATTAGTTGTCTGGATAAAAATACAGAATTACTAAAAGAGTTAGAATTGGAAACAAAGAAATTGACCGTGGATATCGTCTCTATACTTCCCTATTATAACTAGAATTTTAATTATTGATTCATGTCTCTTCGCAATATGTTCTTTGTTTATACCCGTTCTTGCAAACGTCAATATAGTATAGTGGTAAAACCGGTTTGTACTGAATGGTAAGTTTAGGATTCAAATCCAACTTACGTCCAGCTTCAACTTATATTTCAAGAAAAGAAGCATCCGTTCTTATCCAAAACTCTTGAAATCTCAAAGCGAACACAATAGAGCGTGTTTGTTTCCCGTAATTTACCCGTAAATGATAAAATATAATTGTAGCAAAATCACTAACGGTGTTTGCTTGGGACCGTAAATCGTAAAATGCACTTGCAGTCTAAACAATTAATTTTGAAGTCATGCTATAGCCCACTTGCAAATCTGTATTGCGGACTGTTAATTGTAATAAGATTAATCTTTTTTTAATATTAAACTAATTTTTTAAATTATGAGATTTTTTTAACTATTAGATAATTTTTTTATTTAATTATTATAATTAATTTTATTATTAGATTAGTAATATTTAATAATTATGTTTAATTATTTTTTTAAAATTTTGAAATCTAATTTTTTAATAATTTAATTTAATAATATTTAATATCAGATCGAAAATATTTAATATTTTTAATAATTAATATTAGATTACTATTAAAATTTAGTAATCTAATATTTTTATAATTTTATAATATTAATATTTTAATTTGTTTAGTATTTAATTTTTAATATGTAATATATAATTTTTATTATATATTTTACATATTTAATATTTCTATTTTTCAATATTAACATTTTTTCACTTTTTTAATATTTAAAAATTTTAAATCATACAAAATAGTTAATATTGTGATCAATTTTTTCACTTATGACTTACACATTATCAAATAAGTACTTTATAATATAATATACCATCTGACTTATAATTTATATTACTAATTAAACAACTGTAAATGTACCATTTACAATTTAGGACCACTGATGGCAACCAAACAAGTCGTGATCACATAGAAACTCCTGAGGGGGCGTTTCCCCATTGAATCCGAGCACAAAAATTCCGCCGGGCAGGAGACTCCTGGCGCGGTCTATCTAGTGGGGCCCACCGCCATGACGTCGGATTCCCTTCCATCTCTTCGGGAGAACGAAGCATCCTAAATTCCTCAGGACATTTTTATTTTTTTTTTATTAAACAAAATATTTATTATTATTTACTAATAAAAGAAAATAAACACAACACTGAGGGGAGGGGGATTAGGGATTCTCTCTCAATTTCTCTTTTTAAAAAAAAAAAAATTATGAACTCCAAAGATGACGCCGACGACGAGGCGGCGCCCCTGCTGCCCCCCGATAGCCACGCCGTTGGCCTCCGCCGTGCCGCCTCCAACACCACCTCCCAGCTCGCCATCGTCGGCTCCAGCCTCTGTCCCATCGAAAGCCTCGACTACGAGTAATTACGGGAAAAAAACAATTAAAAAACATTTTTTTTAGCCCAGTTATTTGATGTTTCGTCATTGATGATTTGTTTGGGATTATTGGCAGGATCGTGGAGAACGAATTCTTCAAGCAGGACTGGCGGAGCCGCGACGGCGCGCAGATCCTGCAGTACGTGGTCCTCAAATGGACCCTCTGCTTCCTCGTCGGCGCCCTCGCCGGAGGCGTCGGGTTCTTCAACAACCTCGCCGTCGAGAACATCGCCGGCGTCAAGTTCGTCGTCACTTCCAACATGATGCTCGCCCAAAAGTAAAGTTCATTGGCTCTGGAATTGAAAAATTCGATTTTTTTGTTGCTTTTCCAAGTTTGGATCTTTTAAAAAAAAGTTTCTGTAAATAAATAGGTACGGATTGGCTTTTGGGGTTTTTGCGGTGTCGAATTTCGTGCTTACGATGTTCGCGGCGGTGATCACAGCGTTCATTGCGCCGGCGGCGGCTGGATCGGGGATTCCAGAGGTGATGGTCTACTTGAATGGGGTCGATGCACCGGATGTCTTCTCTTTGAAAACTCTCGTCGTCAAGGTATAAGATGCCCTTTCTGACTTACTTCAGTGTGTATCAATTTCCTCTTTGATGGGCTACTGCCTTTTGTTGAAAGGAAAAATGAAAAAAGTTTTGATTTTGACTATAATCCTTAGTGCACATTAGAGATTCTATGGAACTCTTTCATTTTCTGCTTGCTTATATAGATAAATAATGTTAACATGATCATTTTTGTCCCTATAAATCACGGTTTATATGTGTATCCCGAAGTGATTGTTCTGTTTGAAATTTGGTTGCCATGCTCCATGTGAATGCTCTTTTTGGTTCAAAACTAACAGGACTAAATTCTCAATGCACTAAAATCTTTCTGGCCATTGTATGGATTTGAAAAGACTTATAATTCCTAAAACTACGTTAGTTTTAGATGGAACTGATGGAAACAAATAGATGAAAGTGATCCAAGAATTTATTACCTATTATTTGGTGTCTGCTCAAAGTTAAGTTACTTGAAAGCTTTAGTCTGAAATTGGGGGAACCTGCTTTATTAATTTTTCAGTTAATATTACACAGATTATCGGTTGCATTGCTGCTGTGTCATCGTCCCTTCATGTGGGCAAGGCAGGGCCGATGATCCACACTGCTGCATGCATTGCCTCTATACTAGGACAGGGAGGCTCGCAGAAATACAAATTGAAATGGAAGTGGCTAAGGTATTTCAAGAATGATCGAGATAGGCGTGATCTTGTCACCTGCGGGTCTGGTGCAGGGATTGCTGCTGCTTTCCGTGCTCCAGTTGGTGGGGTTCTGTTTGCTCTCGAAACAGCGTCGTCATGGTATGTCTTGCTGACTTGCCACTTATACTGTTTTACGTTTTCATGTTTTAGTTGTGTACTCCGATGAGCTTCTTTCTTAGGTTTCAGAATGATCAGTATCTCTTTATATTTTTATATATATATATATATATATATATATATATATATATATATATATATATATATATATATATATATATATATATATATATATATATATCATATTTCTAAATATGCATAAACTTCCTTACTATAAGAAGTTAAGTTGGAGGTTGCTGCTATTGATGAGAAAATTGGAGAGAATCCATTGGGATAGATCAGGCATATCCAATACATGCCAACAAGTGCATTGATTAGGAAATGATAGGATCATAATTATCGGAGCAATAATTAATGGAGCAATGAGAACTAGAGGGAGGCTTAAACAGACTTAGACGGAGATAATTAAGAAGGATATATTTTATGTAACTTTGAAGATGAATTGATGCGGACATCCAGCACATATGGGGCACCATAGATTGATCTAGTTAGTTGGAGTTTATATTTTCTATTTTCATGCATAGTCTATTGTATTTTCTTTTTTTATTTTATTAGTCTTGTGTTTAGCTTTTTAGTCCCGCATCGGCTGTGTGGAGAAAGTCATCTGGTCTGTGGGTCTATAAAAGCAAGAGTCCAATAAGTTTGTAAATAATGAAGATTGATTAATGAAAATGGATTATTTTCGCATTGAAAATTGTCTTTATTGAAGTTGGAGTGTGAAGCCCGTTTCAAATTAGATCTTGGAGTGTGAAGCCCTAGATTTATAGGTTTGAGTGTGAATCCAAGCCTAGTTATCCCTCTTTTTCTCCATCGAAGAATCTTAGCCGTCATCATCTCCATCTACAAAACCTACACGTCATCATCTCCATTTCAAAATTTTAGCCACCTTCTCCATCTCTAAAAAAAAAAAAACTGCTACAATGCCACAATGCTCTGCTACAGTACTTCTGCGACTGCTACAGTACTTCTGCGACTGCTACAATATTTATGCGGCTGCTATAGTGCCTGCGATTACTACAGTACCACTGCAACTGCTATAGTACTTTTGCGTCAGTCTTTATCTAAAGCCACCAAGCCATGATTACAGTGATGTCGCTGTCTTCGTGCCGCAGAACTGAAGACAGTGCTTCATCCTTGTCTTTATCTACCACCGCAACACCGTCATCAACTATTGCTTAGTCAACAACTTCGACTACCCTGCAACAACATTGAAAGTATCACCACCAACATCAATAGTAACAACAACGATAAGAACCTGAGAATAAGCTTCTCAGTAGATAATTTTGATTTTTTCAGCATCAGATTATCAATTGGATTATACAGTAGATATATTCTCTAAATTGTTATCATATTAATCTGCTGTCCACTATAAAGTGAGCGTGTGATTTTGTTTGTGCTTGTTAACTACTAATCTGAATATTGCAAATGAGACTATTTCATGTTAACTGAACATTATTTTGTTTTCTCAAGATTAGAATATCTAAACTACGCATGCAATGATTTTAAAATCCATCTCGTGACATTGCTCGTTTTAAGTTAATTTCCTATTGAAGATCATATTTTGGTTGAAACTTTGCAAAATTTAAGTTTATCACTGTTTAATCGCACCATAGGGTTCTCGTTTCACATCAGTTTGGTATCAGAGCATGATTTAGGTAGGAAACTTGCATTAGGTTTGGAAACTTTTGAGTTTTATTTTAGGCATTTATTAGGAGAATTTATTTTGTTTTCTTTTGTATAAAAAATTTAAAATAAAAAATGGCATATAAAAGTCCCACATCTCCACTATTAATGTCTCGACTTTTGAAGGTCATTTGGACCATTCTGATCATTTAAGTGATCCCCAAAATTTTCTAGATTGGCTACACAATATGAATCGGTACTTCACCCGGTAATCGCTCTCTGAAATAAAAAAATCAGGTTCGCTATCACGAAACTAACTGGACAAGCGAGCTGATACTTGACCGATTTAAAATCAATGAGAGCAACTCGTGTCCAAGAACCAATAGATACTTAGTCTTATATGAAGGACGAACTCAAGGGTAAGTACGTGTCACCATTTTATTTCGCTGATCTTCTTGACAAATGACGCCAAATTACCCAAGGCAACAAATCCGCCAAGGAATATGTTACCAAATTCGACGAGTTTCTTACTTGCTAATATCCTAGGCAGACAGAGTGACGTTCAAGTCTTTTCCTAATTTTATGTTGGACTTCAAATGGAGACCTAGAATATGAGCTTTGTAAACATGGAGTCACTGATCTCAAAAGGGCTTATGCTTTGGTCCAAGATTTAGAGGCTCTCAAGTTGGGTGACAGATTTAGGAGTCAGAGTCACCAAGCCTGAGCATTCAAGTCTACTTCCTATCAGTATCCACACCAGGTTCATGCACAAACACCAGCATATAAAATAAAAACCAAAGACAAAAGCGTTGAAAGTAACGCTAAAGGCAAGAGCACTACAAGGGACTTCTCCACACTTAGTCCTATAATCAAGTGTTACAAGCGCCAAGGTTATGGGCATGCTGCTCTTATCTGTCCAACCCGGTTAGAGTTGCTATCAATAAATTGCCTGTAGCAAATACAAATCCTGACACGGAAGAATCCATTTACCAGGCGGAAGAACCAGAAGATTGGCCCTGAGAAGAGATCACGAGTGATAACATTGAATAGTCCAGTACTTGGAGTCCTCTCGAAATCATCCTGTGATTACGAAGTTTACTGATGTCTCCCCTAAAGACAACACTCTGATTCTCCCCGAAGTCAATCCTGTGATCACGGAGTTTGTTGCTGTCTTTTCTGAAAACCTCCTGGACAAGCACCACCGACGCGTGATATCCAACGTGCCATTGAGTTTGTCTCGGAGTTAGTTTTCCTGACTTGCCACACTATAAAATTGACCATGTCAAGCATATTGATTCCGAAGGGCAAGTTGATGAGTTGTCACTAGAAATCAAGCAGTAATGCCTTGTCCCAATAAACACCCATGTTTATAAGACAAGTTTTGGAGCCATGTAGTGACAAAAGATGTCGGTCACATCAAGGATGTTACTATCTATGGTCGAGCCATGTCCGACAATTTCATGAATGTTGTTATGGGAGAACCTAGTATTATTCAGATTATCAACTTTTTCTCCCTTATAATTAAATCAAAGGGTTGTATTCCATCACATTTTACCTGTTAGGATACCTCTTGTTCTCATAGTTAATATAATAAGCTGTCACGTTCATCTAGGTTGGTACCCTTTATAATTCTTTTGATAGGAGTTGATAAGATTGTTGATACACTAACTTAGGTGTCTAAAACTTTCAATGTCCAATAGGGAGTCAAGCTCACTAGATATTCTAGAAAGACCCTTGTTATATGTTAGGACAAGTTAAGCTCTCTCTGCTATAGTTCACTATAGAGTATTCTGAGTCTGCATTATATTTGTCACACACGTGCACGATATACTGTAGGTCACCTAGAGGGGGGGTGAATAGGTGACTAGCTAATCTAATGATGAATAATGCGGAATTAAAAACTATTTAAGTAAACTAAAAGCTATTATGCAAAACACACTAAGTATAACACAAGAGTGTAGCCGAATTCTCGGTGAAGGGCTCTAGATTATCTCCTCAAGATTCCTCTAGATTAAGAGTTGAGGTGCCACTATGGCTCTCTTGGTTGAATACAAGTGTGAGCAAACAATCCCAAACATATAATAATAGAGCACAAGTTATATCAAGCATATAAAGATATAGGCAATGTAAGCATGCAAGATAAAAACACAAGTGAGAGATAGAAAGAGCAATCGCAAACACGGGACATTTGTTTCGAGGTTTGGGCACCCTTGCTCTACGTCCCCGCCTTCAACACTATGAAGGATTTTCACTAAAAATGATCCCACCGGATCACTCGGTGTTGCAGCATCTACAAGGAGTTTACACTAGAACTCTTGGACTCACTAGTCTCTCTTGTTCCCGCAAGAACAAACACACGCAAGCACACTAGCTTGTTGAGACCGCACCTTTACACCGAGCTCCCACAAGAACTCGAAGCAACACGAACCCGCAAGTTCGCCTCCTCAAATACAAGGTAGAACACTTTGGTGATCTTAACACTCTGATCACCTAAAAATACTCTCACAATAAAAATCCCTAGAGGATTGATATAGCAATGGATAGCTCAAGTATGTGTGAGAAAACTAGATAGAGTAGTGGAGGAAAACTCAAGAAATCTCTTTTTCAAAACACTTTTAAAAACTCTCCTTTTGATATGAAAGTATTTGCTCTAAAACAAGTGGAGAAAACCTCTACAAGAGATGGAAAAAACTAGCTTGAAAACTCACTTTAAATCTTGTAGAAAATAGCCCAAGGGAACCCCATTTTATAGGCTCTTAAAAACTAGCCGTTGCAGGCCAAATCAGCAGCTGACGCTGCATCGGTCGACCGGCCGATCGACTGGCCAACGGTTAAATTTATGACCATTGCAGCCTGCCGGTCGACCGGGCGGTCGACCGTTCTTGGGGCTTGACCTGCCGTTCGACCGCCCGGCCGACCGGGGCCAGATCCAAAGAGCAAAGCTCTCTGGACGGTCGACCGGCCCTACAGCCAAAATAGCTGTGCACGTCTGTGCACATCGGTCTATCGGCCCGACCGCCAACATGGTCTTGCTGAATAATTAGGGATTGAAAACTTAGATAATTTAATATTAATTAAATCCCAAAAAATCACATTAATTCATAAAAATCAGTTCTTATAAATATTTGAAGAACAAATATGTGTGACTAAAATTCAACACATATTGCAAACTATGTGAACCATTTTTGTGATATAGAAATTAGGTTTTAAACCAAAATCGGTATTTTCCAAAATCCATTTTTAATTTGAAAAACGATTTTTCTAAAACTTCTCCAAATACAAAAATATATATTTTAAACACTTTTGAAGCTTAGTGTGTATGGATATGATCCGCTACACATATGAGATGAAATATCTATGTTTTTGACAATAAGCTCTAAAATAGTTTTGATAAATCCAAACGATATTTGCTAAACACAAAACTTTCTTATGAAAGCACATATAAATTTTGTGTGTGCGTATAAGAACTTGAGCAATCCACCAACTAATCTATCCTCTACATTTATCTAAAAATAAATCTTGACACTTACAAAACCCGACACAAGTCTTCTTGAAAATCTTCTCTTGAAAATCTTCTTCTCCTTCTTGACTTGGTTTAAATCTTGATCCAAAGAGTTAGACTCCTCTTGAGTACTTGATGCAATGTTGATGCGCGAGCTCTTGAATCAACACGTGCTAGCTCCAAACTTGACTTCGAATCCTTTGTTGAAGCTAAACACCTACTAAGATCTTGATCAAATATCTGAGACTAAATAAATACAAGATCATTAGTACTATAATTACATGAGTTATTCATCATCAAAACTAGAGCGATGGGCCTTTGAGCCAACATATACACACGAGAAGTCAGTGATATATTTAAATAAAGTAACACTAACTATAATTTACGAGCTTCATCAAGAAGTTATTTAAAACTTTTAGTGTTGACAACTTGTGATAGTTGAGATTAGTCTGAAGCGGTTTTTTCGGAAGCTGTTAATGATTTGCATGCTGTAGTGTTGGATTTTTTTCAAAATCTTGTAGAATTCAAATTGCAATGCTCATGTTATATATCTTTTAAAATATTTGTCTTATTTTCAATGTTGGGTATTCAGTGGATTACAAAATTTTTAACCTTAACTATAACAACCAACTGGTTGTAAGCCTTCCCTGAGCTATTTTCTGAGAGTCCCTACATTGAGTTCATTCCCAGATATTTATCCCAATACAGCAATGAAATTTGATAAATTTTAGATGATTAAATTATTTGGTATTCTTATGATATATGATTGTTGAAAATGAATATTATCTATTTAGTGGTAAGTTGCAACAGGTAAACACAGATGTGCTAGAGCATGAGGAGAGCCTTCTACACTTAACTCGACTGAGTCAAGTTTTCTCCCACCGGGGAGAATGATGCGGACATCCAGCATATATGGGGCGCCAGGGATCCATCTAGTTAGCTAGAGTCTATATTTTCTATTTCATGCATGTTAGGAGGTAAGGACTTTCACAATGACAATGAATTAGAACAAATCAGATCAAATAAGGTAACAAGATCTCAGATCTACCAAAGACCACACACAAACACCAAAAATTAACCTAAAAATGGAAAAAAACCATGGAGTCACTTAGAAATTCACTATTATCGAGAGATTACAAGGAGCTCTAAAGAGAACCTCACAGCTGCTTTAAACAATAATACTCGATCTTTGTGCTCATTCGTGCACTTTTTCCTAATGACGACACATCCGTTTTTATAGAGAATTAGAGTTACAAGTGTGAAATCACTAAACAATCTTTAACGTGTTCCCTAAGTTTCGTTGGCAAAGAAGCTTCTTAATTGGGCCGCTTCCAACAAACACCCGCCTCGAGGTGCTTCCCTCCGACCAAGCATTCGCCTCGGAGTGTCTCCCTCTGACCAGATGCTACTGAGTGAACTTTCACCTCAGAGTCTCCACCATCATCGGGGACTATAATCCCGAGGACTAGTCGCTCCGAGATCAGCTTCACTCGGGCCTTGCCGTCTACTGAAACTTCTAACTAGTCCAACTACTTTCACCCCGACTCTAGCTCGAAGTGCTCTGATCTTGCTCTAAGATCTTGACTTCTGTAGCAACGATTTGCCAAAGCAATAATTGGGCTCCACAACTTAACAATCTCCTACTTGAAGATTGATTATCGTCATAGCAATAACACTCTCTCTCATTCTCCTCTCGTTCCCGACTAATAATGACTCCGAGAGACTCAAACTCGAATCCTTAAGTTTGAAGACCCACAGAAACTGAACAACTTTTCAGCTTCTCCACCGTGACCATCTTAGTCAACATACGTGCTGTATTCTGACTCATGTCTATCTTTAGCAGTGATGATACATCATCCTTCAATATCTTACGGTTGAAGTGGTATCGCATATCAATGTGCTTGGTTCTGTCGTGATTGACCAAATTATTTGCAAGGTCAATCGCGCTCTGGCTGTCACTGTGCAGTAATGGCACATCTCTACTTCCCAAAGTGAAGACATAACCCGTTGTACTCCTCTGACTGTCTACATCACCCGCAAAGTCGGAGTCAACATATCTCAACAGTTAAACGTTCATGCCTCCATAGCACAATGCTATGTCTGAACTACCCTTCATATATCTCAGGATTCACTTCCCAGCTCTCCAGTGCTCCTTCCCAGGGTTGCTCATGTACTTGCTCACAACTCTCACTGCTTAAGCAATGTTCGGTCTCGTGCAAGCCATAGCATACATCAGACTGCCTACAACTAATGCATATGGCACCCCCAACATGAGAGCCTTCTCATCTTCTGTCGTCGGAATATGTGCCTCCGAGAGCTTGAAGTGACCTCCGAGTGGAACAGTCACAGGTTTAGCATCTGTCATGTTAAACCATTTTAGCACTTTCTTCACATACTCAGTTGGTGACACTTTCAACAACTTCTTTTCTCTCTCTGCTGATCCTCATTCCAAAAAATTTTCTCGCAGAACCCAAGTCCTTCATTGACATTCTCCTTAATGCTGGACCCAGCAACAAGCATATCATCTACGTACAACAGTAGCATGATATAGGAATTGTCGAACCACTTGGAATAACAATAATGATCGGCCTCAAACCTTATGAAATCATTGTTCACCCTAAATCTATCAAACTTCAGATACCACTGCCTTGGAGCCTGTTTCAAGTCATAAAGACTCTTCTTTAGCTTGTAAACCAACTGCTTTTTCCTTTGCATGATATACTAATGTGGCTGCAACATGTAGATGTCCTCCAAATCTCCATGGAGGAACGCGGTCTTAACATCCAGCTCTTCTAGATGTAAATTCTCCGTTGCCACAATACTGAGCACAGATCTAATAGTAGTATGTTTCACAACAGGAGAGAAAATCTCGTTGAAGTCAATACCTTCTCGATGTTGAAACCCCTTCACAACTAACCTTGCCTTGTACCTCTTGGTGCCATCATTTTCCTCCTTCAGCCGCTAGACCCAGTTGTCATGCAGGGTATGCTTGCTCTCTGCCTGCTCAATCAAATCCTACATTTGATTCTCTATGAGAGATGCTATCTCAACATCCATAGTAAGCTCCTACTCACCCTTGGCTTTCACCTGTAAAGCCTTCTTACAACACTCGGGCTCACTACTGTCAGTCAATAACAAATAGTGTAAGGTAGGAGAATATCTTTTTGGAGCCTTTGTTTTCCTGGTTGAGCGCCTCGAGTCAATTTGGGGGTCGGAGGCGCTACTTGGGATTCCACATTCTCCTCGGGAATGTTCCGAGCCTTGTTCACGAGAGCATCTTCAAGTTCGACGAATTCTGAGTCTGCAACACCCTGCTGATCGAGAGTACTCTGAGGTTCCACTCCGAGATCATTCTCCGAAGTGCTCTTCTCCGTCTGCAAGTCTTTGTACGTATTCTGCTCGTTGAAGGCCACATCCTTGTGTCTAAAGATCTTGCGATTCTTAGGATCCCATAACCGATAGCCTTACTCATCAGTTCTGTCCAATGAAGATGCACCTTTTAGACTTTGGGTCCAACTTGCTCCTATGACTTAGCTCAATATGGACATAAGAGATACAACTAAATGTACGTAGGTGATCAGGTTTACCTCTTTGCCTGTTTATGTCTCCTCGGGAATCCTACAATTCAGAGGCATCAAGGGTCCTCTATTGATCAGATATACCGTTGTGTTGACTGCATCTACCTAGAACTGTTTGGGCAGACCAGCGTGTATCCACATGCTCCAGGCATACTCCAGAATAGTCTTGTTCATGCGCTTCACCTCTCCGTTTTGATGAGGGTTTTGGGAACTGTCTTCACTATTCGGATTCCCTGATTTGCGCAGAACTCTTCGAATCTGCCATCACAGTATTCACCCCTGTGTTGTCAGACTTCAAGCACTTAAGCTTTTGACCTGATTCATTTTCGACTTGGGCTAGCCATTTCTTAAGTACCTCGAACGCATCTGACTTGTGTTTTAAGAAATACACCCATATCTTCCTACTAGAATCATCGATGAAGGTCCAAAATAAAAATGAGCCTCCGAGAGAGGTACTGATGCCTTACCCCAGACATTGATATGCATTAACTCCAACTTCTTTGCCTCAGAGTCTTTCTCACCGTTGAGAAATTGACTCGCTTCTGCTTCTCGTAAACACAATCTTCACAAAAGTCTAGATCGACAGACTTCAACCCTGTCAGCTTATCCTTGGAGAGCATCATCTTCATTCCCTTCTTGCTCATATGTCTAAGTCTCTGATGCCACACTCTGACATCCACCTCCGACGAAGGAACTAAAATTGATGCCTCGGAACTCGACCTCATGTAGAGGGTACCTTCTTCCCGTGGGCCATCACCATGGCACCCTTAGTGATCTTGCATACATCACCATTAAAGGTGGTCTTCATCCCTCCGTCCGCAAGTTGACCGACAGAGATCATGTTTCTCTTCAGGTTCGGTACACGTCTGACGTTCCTCAACTTCAGTGTCGAGCCATTAGAGAACCTAACCACCACATCGCCTTTCCTGACAATGTCACATGGTTCATCATCTCCCACGAGATATCTTGTAGGGAAGTGGCGTGAAAAGGGGTGCCTGAGTCAATAACTCATGACTCACAGGACTCAACCAATGGGAGAATTAAGGCATCATATCCATCACTTTCCGTGATATAAGTGGAATCCTTCTTGCCTTTGTCTTCTCTATCCTTCTGCTTGCAGTCCTTTTGAATATGCCCCATCTCACCACACCGCCAACATCCAGCACCCCTTGACTTGGATATACCTCTTCCCGATTTGGATTTTGACCTCCCATTTTTTTCTTATCTCTATTCCCAGACCTCCCTTTTCGATCAACACTCAGGGCACTCCTTGATGTCTCAGCTGACCCTGAAGACTTCGTGCGCGCTTCTTCGCTAAGAAGTACACCCACCACATCATCAATCTTCAGGGTTTCTGTCCCACAAGAATTTCTTACTGCCATCACAAGACCATCCCAAGCCTTAGGCAGACTAAATAACAGAACCAACGCTCTGATTTCGTCTTCGAAAATTGATCTCAACCAATTCCAACTGGCTTGTCAACGTGTTGAGTTCATTGAGATGCCCAGAAATGCTTTCGCTGTCAGCCATCTTTAGGTTGAACAACTTCATCAAGAATACCTTGTTTGACGCTGAGGGTTTCTCGTACATCTTTGATAACGCCGCTATCAGATCTTTGGTTGTCTTTTCCCTGGAGACATTGAAGGCAACCATCGATGCCAGGGACAATCAGATCGTCCCTAGGGCATTCCGTTCTAGAATCTTTCACTCGCCATCGGACATCTCCTTTGGCTTATGGGTCTTTCTGCCGAGAGGAGGATAAAGATCTTTCTAGTACAAGTAGTCTTTGATCTGCATCTTCCAGAACCTGAAGTTCACTCCGTTGAATTTTTGACTCTGATTTTTCCTTCATCCGCCATCTCGAACTAGTGCTCTGATACTCGTTGTTGGGAGGTAAGGACTTTTATGATGGCAATGAACAAGAACAAATCAGATCAAAAAAGGTAACAAGATCTCAAATCTATCAAAAAGCACACACAAAGAACACCCGAACATACGTGAAAAATCCAAAAATGAAAAAGAACCACGGAGTCACTCAGAAATCCACTATTATCGAGAGACTACAAGGAGAGAGAAAGAGAACCTCATAGCAGCTCTAAACAATAGTACTTGATCTTTGTGCTCCTTCATGCACTTTCTCTAATGATGACGCATATCTTTTTATAGAAATAATTAGGGTTATAAGTTGTGAAATCACTAAACAACTATTGACGTGTTCCCCAAGTTTCGCTGGCAAAGAAGCTTCTGACTGGGCCGCTTCCAACAAGCACCTGCCTCGAGGTGCTTCCCTCTGACCAAGCATCTGCCTCAGAGTGTCTCCCTCCGACAAGATGCTACTGAGAGAACTTCCACCTTAGAAGCTCCACCATCCTCGAGGATTATAATCCCCAGGACTAGCCGCTCCGAGATCGGCTTCACTCGGGCCTTGCTGTCAGCTGAAACTTCTAACTCATCCAACCATTTTTACCCCGACTCTAGCTCAGAGTGCTCCGATCTTGCTCCGAGATCTCGACTTCTGTAGCAATGATTTGCCAAAGCAATAATTGGGCTCCACAACTTAACAATAGGGTCTATTATTTTTTATTTTATTAGTCTCGTGTTTAGCTTTTTAGTCCCACATCGACTGTGTGGAGAAAGTCATCTGGTCTGTAAGCTTATAAAGGCAAGAGTCCAATAAGTTTGTAAATAATGAAAATTGATTAATGAAAATAAATTATTTTCGCATTGAAAATTGTCTTTATTGAAATTGGTATGTGAAGCCATTTCAAATTAGATCTTGGAGTGTGAAGCCGTAGATCTACAGATTTGAGTGTGAATCTAAGCCTAGTTATCCCTATTCTTCTCCATCTTTAAACACTAGCCGTCATCATCTCCATCTCAAAACGCTAGCCACATTCTCCACCTCTCGAAGAAAATCCTGCTACAATGCCACAATGCTCTGCTACAAATTTTTGTGGTTGCTACAATGCTCGTGACTGCTACAATATTTCTGCGACTGCTATATTACCACTGTTACAGTACTTCTGCGACTGCTATAGTAATTGCTGAAGTACTTCTGCACCAGTCTTCATCTGAAGCTACCAAGCCATGATTATAGTGGTGTCGCCGCCTTCGTGCCACAGAATTGAAGGCAGTGCTTCGTCCTTGTCTTTATCTGCCACTGCAACATCGTCATCAATTGTTGCTCAGTCAACAACTTCGACAATCCTACAACAACATTGAAAGTATCACCAACAATATTAACAGTAACAACAACGATAAGAGTCTGAGAACGAGCTCTCAGTAGGTAATTTTGATTTTTCAGCATCAGATTATCAATTGGATTATACAATAGATTTATTCTCCAAATTATTTTATTAATCTGCTGTCCACTATAAAGGGAGCGTGTGATTTTGTTTGTGCTTGTTAATTACTGATCTGAATATTGCGAATATGATTATTTCATGTTAACTGAACATTTTATTTATTTTCTCAAGATTAAAGTATCTAAACTACGAGTGCAATGATTTTAAATCCATCTTGTTGCATTGCTCGTTTTAAGTTAATTTCCTACCGAAATCATATTTTTGGTGAAATATTGCGGAATTCAAGTTTGTCATTGTTTAACCACACTATAGGGTTCCCGTTTTGAATCATGAATGTCCCTTAATAGAGCTGTAGGGAAACGATGAAAAAATGGAGTTTTTTTAAAATTTAATTGGAGTTTGTTCGATGAAAGGATCATCCTAGAGTAGAGTATCAAAAATGAAGGGCCCACTTGATATCATCAACACACTTAGAAAAAGGTCTTAGATGAAGTTGGTGTCTACATAAGAGTTGTAGGATACTCGAAAATCTTTTCAATAGTTTTTGAATTAACGAATTCCAATAAAAAAACGAGAGAGATATGATGGTTTGAAGTTGGGGCTATTTTTCAGAGCGAAGCTTTTGAAACCCGATACTAAGCTTTCAAAAGCTTCACTAAGCTTTCGAAAGCTCTGAAGTCACTCTGCTCTCGGGAAGCCACCTTTCAAAAACTTCACCAAAGCTTTCGAAAGCTATGGGTCTAAAACAGTGATTTCAACCCAAATTCAGAACCCGTTTCAAACTATGGATTTGGTTTCCTTTTCTCTTTCTATATATGCACAGTTTCTGTACCCAAGTTGTAACCAACTAACAGAAGGATAGTATTGGAGAGTTTTTGGGTTTGTTTGAGAGAATTCTATGGCAAATTGTGTAGATTTTCTAGTTGAATCTTCGGATCAATTTGTAACCCTTGTAACTCAGTTGATTGAATAAGATCTTCTCCCTTCTATTCTGAGGACGTAGACAAATTGTCGAACCTCGTTAAATCATTAGTTTTCTCCTTACTATTTGTGTTTGTGCTATATTTGTGTTGGTGGTTGACGTACGACATTTGATACTCTGATATTGATATGAGATTTGATGATTTCTCCGGAGGTCGCACGCAACAAGTGGTATCAGAGATTTTCAGGTTCGTGGAGAGTTTTTTTGGGTAGAGTAGATCATTCAAAAACTCGTCTATGGTTTCACTTGAAGGTAAAGTTTCAATCTTTATCTATTTGGATATATTTTCGTTGGTTTTTTGCATAGTTTGTTTGGTTTTTTTTTGATGATATAGCCGGTAGCAATCAACCTACGGTGAAGACCGTTAATGTTCACCAATCGAAGATCGATGTGGTGAAGTTCGTTGGCAGAACAACTTCGATATGTGGAGATGCGATGTGATGAATGCACTAATCACATCGAATTTGAAAGATGCTTTGCTATTGGAGAACAATCTAGAGGAGATTCCAGAAAAGGATTAGAACAAGTTGAATCAGACGACTTGTGGTGTATCAGATATTGTTTGATACAAGATCTGAAATATCATATGATGAATGAGACTTCTGCGAGGAAGATTTGGGAGATCCTAGGAGACAAGTACTTGGCGAAGAGCGTTGGGAATCACTTGCATATGAAGAGGAGGCTTTATCGCTTCCAGTTGAATAAGGGGATTTCCATTGGTGAGCACATGAATAACTATATGAAACTTCTTGTAGATTTAGCTAACGTGGAAGAGGTAATTAAGAATGAGGATAAGACATTGATTCTATTTAGTTCTCTTTCAGATGCATACAAGACTTTCGTTCAAACTTTGATCAATGATAAGAAATCACCTAGCTATAATGAGGTATCGGCTGCTCTTGTGAATCATGAGTTGAAGAAGAAGGATAACATTCTTCCATTAGCACATCAGCAGAGGTGTTGGCTGCGAGAGAAATTGGTTCCAATCATCAGAAGGGCAAGGGAGATATTAGTGAAACTGATAATCGTCAATTGAAAAAGAATCAGTATGCTTTCTGCAAAGAGAAAGGGCATTGGAAAGTTGATGTCCAAGGCTCAAGAATAAAGAGTCAAAATCAGAGGCTAATGTCGCAATGGCGGTGCCATCGGATCGGATACGGATCGGATATTACCTCTACCATATCCATATTCGCACCCAACCTTCGGATACGGATACGGATACGGATATTGGTGGATGTGGAAAAATGATATCCGTATCCGCCAAAATCGGATATCAGATATAAATCGGATATTAGTGGATCGGATGCGGATACTAATCGGATATGTTAAAAATGGATATGGTTAAAGATAAATTAAACAGAAATACTTATATTACTTTTTATCTCATCTACTACAATATTAAATGTGATACATACTATGATATTATTGTGTACATATCAATACATTCATCGTATTCATTGTCATTTGACTTCTATAACAATAGATTACACATCCTCCGGTGCTAAATGTCGATTCGGATGACATTGTTGATGTCGAAATACTCAAAATATCATGTGGTGCTCTTGCAAGAATCGAATACTTTTCACTATTACTTTTTCACCAACTCAAAATATCAAAATTTAATACCTTATTCCATTGAAGAATAGTCTTCTCCATACCGATATCAGTATGAAGCACGCAACATTCGGATATCGGATCAGATACGAATAAGATATTACTTTTACCATATCCGTATCCGCACCTACCTTTCGGATACGGATACAGATACGAATATTGACGGATGTGAAAAAATGATATCCATATCCGGATTGGAGGCGGATTCGGATGCAGATATCCGCGGATAATCCGTATCCGGTAGCACCCCTACGGATGGTAATGGTTCTGACTCGTATGTATTTTCACTTTCTATCACCCTTATAATTTGCTATTCAAATGAATCTGAGTGGATTTTTTTGGATACTAGTGCTATCTAGCATGCTTATCTCGAAAGGGAGTGGTTTGCTAGTTTCGAAAAACTAGATGGAGGCTTCGTATCGTTCGGTGACGGTTACATATGCCATATGGAATGGATATGTACAATTCGCATCAAGTTGTCAGATGGAATGGTGAGAGAGTTGAAAGATGTGAGGTATGTACCTCAATTGAAGAATGTGATTTCGATTAGAGCTTTAGAGGTACAAGACCTGAGAGGGACTCTTGAAGAAGGTGTTCTCAAGATGTTCCGTGGCTCATTGGTTGTTCTGAAGAGCATTCGACGCAACAACTTGTACTACTTGAAGGGTTGTGCAGTTATTGAAAATTTGACAGCTTCAGAATATTTGGATGACGATTCTATCAGGTTATGACATTTGAGGCTGGGACATGTTGGTTTGGATTCTTTGCAAGTATTGGCAACCTGAGGATTATTGGAAGGTGTGAAGACCTGCAATTTAGAGTCTTGTGAGCATTGTGTTCTGGGCAAGGAGTCAAAGGTGAAATTTGTCACCATCATTCACCGCTCGAAGGTATCTTCTTAATTGGTTCACATGGATGTTTGGGGATCGACCAAGACAGCATTACTTGGAGGTCATTGATTCTGTCTCTTTTATTGATGATTTCTCTAGGCATTGTTGGATATACCATATGAGACAAAGATTTGAAGTTCTATATTTGTTCATGAAGTGAAAGAAATTGATGGAGAAACAAATTGTCAGGAAGATTAAAGTGCTCTAATTTAATTATATTGGGGAGTGCAAGAGGGATCAGTTGCTACGATTTGGCCAGAACAATGATATTGATATGCACTTCATAGTTCGGAAATAGATTGGAGTGTTAAAGATATAACCATGCCTTGTTGAAGAAGGTTCATTGTTTATTGTCTAATGCACAATTAGACAAGTCGTTTTGGGCTGAGGCTTTGGTATATGCTAGCTATCTCATGAATATGTTGTCATGATTTGCTATAGGAGGTAAAACTCTGTTGAAAATTTGGTCAATTGGAGCTAGTCATGACTATGATTTGCTGGGGATATTTGGATGTCCCACCTACTTTCGTGTCAAAGAAGATAAATTGGATCCTCGAGCAAAGGAAATTGTGTTTTTGGGTGTTAATTTTTTTGAAAGGCTACAAGTTGTGGTATAGCAAAAACAAGAAGCTTGTGTTGAGCAGGTATGTCACGTTTGATGAGCCTTCAATATTGAGGCCTAACTCTCAGTAGGCAGATAGTATGAAGACCAAGGCAGCATGAAGCTCAGATTCAATGTATTTGCTTAGTTGAAGTTGGCGATTCGATTTGTTCGACTCAGATTTGAGAAATCTTCACCGAGGTGAAGAATTTTAAGGGAGAAAATAAAAAATAGAGTTTTTTAAACTCAATTGGAGTTAGCTAGGAGAAAGGAGCAACACAGAGTATCAAAAATGAAGGACCCACTTGATATCATCAGCAGACCTAGAAAGAGGTCTAAGATGAATTTGGTGTCTACATAAGAGTTGTGGATAACTCGAAGATCTTTTCAGTAGTTTTTGAATCATCGAATTCCGATAAGAAATGAGAGAGATATGATGGTTTGAAGTCATGAGTTGTTTTCAGTTCTGGCGAGGCTTTTGAAAGCTGAAAGATTTTGAAAGCTCTGAGATCAGGCTGCTCTCGGGAAGCCACCTTTCGAAAGCTTCATCAGAGCTTTCGAAAGCTTTGGGTCTAAAACAGTCAATCTGACCCGAAATTCAGAATCTGTTTCAAGTTGAATTTGATTCCGGTTTTGACCCAAACATTGGGTATTTGGTTTCGTTTTCTCTGGTTATATAAGCAGGGTTTCTATACTCATATTGTAACTAACAAAAGGAGAGTTCTAGGTTAGTTTATTTGAGAGAATTCTATGGCAAATTGCGTAGATTCTGTAGTTAGATCTTTGGATCAATTCATAACGCTTGTAACTCAGTTGATTGAAGTTGATCTTCTCCCTTCTACCCCGAGGACATAGGCAAGTTGTCGAACCTCGTTAACTCGTTTGTTTTCTCGTGGTTATTTGTGTTCATGCTATATTTGTGTTGGTGATTGACGTAGAACGTTTGATACTCTTATGTTGATCCGAGATTTGGTATGGATTTGGGCAATTCCACCTAGAAGGCTAGTCTATTGGGATGGTGCCCCAAATCCTTACAAGTGGTATCAGAGCCATGTCCCAAACTTAGTCGTGTATGCAGGTTGTGTTCGATCCCCAAACGGGTGGGCGCATTGGTAGGCCCTTGTGAAGCTAGTCGGGCTCTCGAGGATTTGGTAGCAGTGCTCCTGCTCCACGTAGGGCGTGTTGCCTTCCCATGCGGTGAAGAGGAGTATAACATGCTGCAATGTTACTTCACATAAGGAGTGGCCTGTGCCTCAATGAAGTGAAGGAGTTGTGATCTCGATGGAACATCTTATCTTCCGGATGTGAAGATGGTCTTTCAGGTATGAATAAAGATGAGTTTACAGTACAAGGAGACTCTTTGTTCGAGGGGGGTTGTTGAGTTGGATGTCGAACAAATAGTTTCACATCGGCTAGATATGAGGATAATCTTAGGTATATAAGGATTTGGGCTACTCCACCTGATAGGCTAACCTTTTTGGGATGGTGCCCCAAGTTCTTATAAGAGCTGAATGGAGAAGGGATTCATATCGCCTACTCCAAAAATTACCTTTGTTAGAACTTTCTCACATCAAATTAAAAGGGATATACTTCATGTAACTGTGGAGATAACACCCCACATCAAATTACCTTCGCACTTTTATCACAGTGTTACAACAATAGAAAACTCAAAAGTATGGCCATGACGCCCCTTTGCCCCCCATGCCTTTTGTCTCCCACTCATGACTACCAACAACCTCCCACCTCCTATCACCAGCACCCCATCACCTTCTCCCCCAATGCCGCCACCCAGGCCACCTGCGATGTTACTCAGCTACCTTGTGCCGCCTCTTGTCGTCAAGTCTGTAGGGCTGAGATTATGGTGACAGTGTCTTCTCTCAAAGTCAATGCAATCTCTCAGCCATCAAATCCACCGTGACCTATTCTTAAAAGTCTTTATTGCCGCTTAAAAGCCTCATCATTTCATCCACAACTTCTCCCGCCCGCTCCTATATCTGACCATTGGACCCTTGTGAGATATAAGAAAAATTCCTTTAAAGCTTTAGAGAAACAAATCCCCACCTTTACACCCAAAATCTCCAAAAAGCTTGCCACCGCCATTTCTTTCTCATGTCCTCGGGTCGGTGTCTCCGGTTCGACGAGAAGAGACGCATGGTCGGTGTGTGTCGCAATGGCATCATGTGCTTTGAATGTAGTAAGATCGGCCATTATGCAATAACTTGTGGCGGCCGCCCCCACCCATCCCCTCTAACTTTTCCCTCGCCACTGATTCTCGCCCTCCGTCGCGGTCACCAAACCCCCTCCGGCGTCAACTCCATCACTGGCCAGTCAACGTCGGTTGTTGGAGGTGACGTCGGAGGGAGGTTTAGCGACCGCGATGAAGGGCGCGAATCTGGCAAGGACATAATTAAAGGCAATGGGTGGGGGCCCGTCGCCGCAAGTGATTGCAAAATGGCCGATCTTGCGCACTCAAAGCACATGATTCCTACACACGGGCCATGTGTTCTTTCTCGCTGCATCAGAGACACCGACTAGATGACATGACAGAGATGCAACGACGAGGTTTTTGGGACATTTTGGCTGTAGAAGAGGGGAGTTGTTTGGTTGAAGCTTTAAAGGATTTTTTTCTTATGGCTTGCAAGAGTCTAATGGTCAGATATAGGAGCGGGACAATTGAGAAAATCTGTGGAGGAAATCGTGGGGCTTTTGAATGATAATTAAGGCTTTTGAAGAATAGGTATCCACGGATTTGATGGCTGAGAAGTTGCATTGACTTTGACAGTAGACCTTGACATCATAATCTCATAATCCCGGCCCAAGAGACTTGACGAGTGGTGGCGCAGGGTGGTTGAGCAACTTTGCAAGTGGCCTGGGTGGCGGCACTGGGGGACAAGGTGATGGGGTGCTAGCGATTGGTGGTGGGAGGCTGTTGGTGGTCGTGGGTGAGAGACAAAGGGAAGGGGGGCAAAGGGGCGTCACTGTCGCCATACTTTTGCGTTTTTGTTGTTGTAACACTGATAAAAATGAGAAGGTTATTTGATGTGGGATGTTCTCTCTAAATTTACATGAAGCATGTCCTTTTTAATCAAATTTGTGAAGTATATCGTTTTTTATTTTTTACAGGTAACTACAGTTAATAGAGCTCTAGCTTCCTTGGTTTTCTCGTGCAACATTGACTCTTCATTGCTTACGAGTTTTCTTTTGCTAGAACCAACATTTTCATTAGATTCTTTTCTTTTGGGACATGGATCTTTACAAGTAATATTCCTTGTTGGAAAGAGTTCATCTATTAACATGATATTGCTTTGGCATGAACAGAAGTGATGTAATGCAATGATTTTGTAAATCTGATTGCAGGTGGCGAAGTTCTCTGCTATGGAGAGCATTCTTTACGACAGCTGTAGTTGCTGTCGTTCTTAGAGCGCTTATCGATGTGTGCAATAGTGGGAAGTGTGGATTATTTGGAAAAGGGGGCCTTATAATGTTTGATGTGACCTCCGTTGGCATTGCCTATCGTCTGGTGGATGTGCCTCCAGTGATCATTCTGGGAGTTATAGGAGGAATATTGGGTAGCCTCTACAATTTTCTTTTGGAAAAGCTTCTTCGAGTTTACAGTCTTATCAACGAGTATGATCATTCTGACCCCCCTCTCCTCCTTAACATAAGAGATCGCTCATCATTTTGTTGAATTGTTCGTCTTGCTAATTCTGTTTACTTTTTTCAGGAAAGGTCGTGCCTATAAATTGCTTCTTGCCGCATTTGTTTCTATAACCACGTCCTGTTGCCTATTTGGGTTGCCATGGCTTGCATCCTGCAGGCCTTGCCCAACTGGCTTATCAGAAGCGTGCCCGTCCATAGGCAGGTCAGGTAACTTCAAGAAGTTTCAGTGCCCTCCTAACCACTACAATGATCTAGCCAGCTTATTTTTCAACACTAATGACGACACAATTAGAAACCTCTACAGTGCCGGTACAGATGATGTATTCAATAAATACTCGGTCCTCCTCTTCTTTGTTACCTCTTATTTTCTTGGCATATTTAGCTATGGCCTTGTAGTGCCTGCCGGCCTCTTTGTTCCCGTTATCTTGACTGGTGCAACTTACGGACGTCTCATTGCCATGCTAATGGGTAAACACTCGACTCTGGATCACGGCCTCTTTGCTGTTCTTGGCTCTGCTTCTTTTCTGGGTGGTTCAATGAGAATGACTGTGTCAGTGTGTGTCATCATGCTAGAACTGACCAACAATCTCATGTTACTTCCTCTCGTTATGCTGGTTCTGCTCATATCCAAAACGGTTGCTGATGCCTTTAATTCCAATATCTACGATATAATTGTGAAACTGAGGGGGTTTCCGTATCTGGAAGACCATGCTGAGCCCTACATGAGGCAGCTCACTGTCATTGACGTAGTCACCGGCCCTTTGCATACCTTTCATGGAGTGGAGCAAGTTGGCAATATAGTCCATGTTCTGCAGACAACTGGTCACAATGGATTTCCCGTGATTGATGAGCCACCGTTTTCAGATTCGACTGTGCTTTACGGGCTTATTCTTCGTGCACACCTTCTTGTTCTGTTAAAGAAGAGAGAATTTCTGCCTTCCGCCTCGCTCGCAGGTTATGATGCCTGGAAGAAGTTTTCGGCTGATGAATTTGCCAAGCGGGGGTCCGGCAAAGGTGACAGCATTGAAGATATTCAGCTTACTGCTGAAGAGATGGGCATGTTTGTAAATCTGCACCCCTTCTCAAACACTTCACCTTATACTGTGGTTGAGTCAATGTCGCTGGCGAAAGCTCGCCGGCTCTTCCGAGAAGTTGGCCTGAGGCATCTATTGATTATTCCAAAATGCTCTTCTGTAAGCAATCTTTGTTCTCTCAGCAATCACTATTTTCTTCTTTGGCTTCCTTTCACTCTGCTGACAATAACTCGGGCTAAATTTGTGTTTATTGCAGGGGCCACCAATAGTCGGCATATTGACGAGGCACGATTTTATGCCTGAGCATGTACTGGGATTGCATCCTCTGTTGAAGAAGAGCAGACAGAAGAGATTGCGATTCGCGAAGACTACTTTGATCAAACTTTTCAGCGGCCTCTGTTAAAGATTTTTCACCAGTCAATTAATTGTGGGCCATTTTGATATAATATGAAGGGTCCTGATTTTTCGACACCCATTATAGAAAATAGTTTTAGGCTTACTTTTATTATTTCCCCTCCATTATCTTTCTTGATTAGCATTCAAGAATAAAGCAGCCAGCATATAGTTTCCCATTTCAATGAAAGAAACATGGCCCTTTCATTGGGTATTAATAGTTAATACATGTCTTGAGATTATATGATCCTTGTTTGAATAGAAGTGTATTTGTACATGCAATTTTGTTTTGCTTAGCCTAGAACAATTATCAAGTGTTCAACTTTTTCCTCCTTTTACTTTTATTGTTGTTTTCCTTCTCATGCATGGTAATGTGAAGGATATGTTCAATATTTTTTCATGGCGAAACTATATTGCTGGGTCACTAATTTTCAGGTTGACCGTGGGTTTATTTCGATCGGTGTTTCAGCTCCTTTTTCTTCACACAGCAAACATGATCAGTCTCTAGAAAATGGGTAAATTCCTGAAAACACTTGAATCTTACTCTTTTGGACCTTAAATAACTTGATGTTCAGTTTAGTTTCTAGCATTTTGGTACTTATATTTACTGAGTTTGCATACTGCTATGTTCTATAATCTTGCTATTGGGTATAAATGTTCCTATGAAACCAGTACATGGCTATTGGGTTTTTTTCTAGACAGGTTTTCCTTTCTTGCAAATTATATGAACTGGTTTTAGTCTCTCCAATTTTTTCGCTCTTTTTCTTAGAGGTAAAATCAGTTGACAAAAGGGAACAAAAAAAGGAAAATTTAGCAGTGGTTTTCAATGATAAAAATGAGTTAAAGAGAATAATGTCTTCAGAATTACATAATTTTGTAGGAAATGCTAATTCTACACCTACCAATCACCATTGAGAATGCAATATCTGAATCTGTTAATTAGCTTATTTCACTTTGCATTCTCAGTCAGTTATTGGTAGCTATATAATTTGTTGGTTTGGAGTTTGAATGTTGTTGATGCTAGTAGATTTTTTTTATCAGTGTGTTTATATCTTACTCCAGATGGCCGAGAAACAGCCAGAAAATCAAAACGTGAATGCTAGCGGGTCTGTTCTGTAATCAGGTTTGCACTGTAACTGCAGATCCGGGTCTGTGGAGCTGTCGGGTCAGATCTGTGGCAGATCGAGCACTGATGCTAGGCGGGTCGGATTGGGTTTCTATCGGGTCGGACTGAACACTTAACCCAATGTGGAGTGGTATGGTTTCGGTTTGGGTTCTCAATTGCACCCGAATTAAGTTCACTCGGCAGCAGCTATCGTGGGAAGAAGGAAGAGGCAAGAGGAAGATGGAGAAGAAAATTGACTGACGTCAGTGGCGAGGTTGTGAGGTAGAAAGACCGTGGCGCGATGGTTGCAGGCGAGGAGGTCGCGGATGGGGAGACACGGGCATGAGAGAGAGAGAGAGAGAGAGAGAGAGAGAGAGAGAGAGAGAGAGCCAGGCGACAGAGACATAAGAGCAGAAGGGGAAGCAGGGCAGCGCGAGGGGAGGAGGACAGGAGAGGAGGCGGCGCAGTGACGCCACAACGTGATGATATTGCAGGAGGGAGGAGGAGAAAGCCGAGAGGGAAGGTGGTGATGGGTTCATTGGCTGTAGGAAAAGAGAGAAGGAAAGAGAGGGTGTCTGCGGGAGGGAATAGATGGAGGGAGTGGGTTGGGTTGATATAGCTGTGGAAGGAGAGAGAAGAAGGTGAAGACTGGGAAGTGGCGACGGTGCACGTGGGAAAAGGGGAGAATGAGAGGAGATAGGAAGAAGAGAGAGATTAGGGTTAGGGTTTTATTAAAGGATAATTAGGAATTAATCTTAAAACTCACAATTAATCAATCACAACTTTTATCAAAATTCAGCTTTAAAAATTTATTCATAAAAAATGAGTCTTTAAATAGGCTTTACAAAACCTAATTTTCAATCCACAACTGATACTGTACTAAATCACAAGTAAACTAAAAATAAAACAAAGATCTAAATAACCAAAAAACAAGAAAAATGAAAAAAATACAGATCTTGTTCAATCTCTACTCGAACCAAATGGATGCCGATGTTAGAACTTCCTTCTCTACTGATACACATGCCCTGTCTTCATTTTGATGTCTGCATCATTATCCACGGGTGGGAGAAAACTCGACCCCGTCAAGTTGAGAATAGAAGCACTCTTGTACTGCTCCAAAGCATCAGGATTAATCCAATGCAACTCATTTCGCTCTAGCTATGCATCCTCGGTGGTTTTCCTTTCCAGTGAATCAACTACCTGCGAGTCCCACCAGATTTGATGGTTATAATCTCATCCTTTAAAATTTTATCAACTACTTTTGTTGTATTAGGATGACGAGGGGCTCTCAGATAACGCTCTAGGGAAGGTTTATCCACCAGTAGGTTGCTAAGCTTAAAATCAGAACTCTTGTAACTCATTAGGTCATCAACATTGAAAATATAACTGATGTCAAAATTTTTAGAAAGATTTATAACATAAGTATTGTCATTTAATTTATGTAAGACCGTGAAAGGTTCAACACTGTGAGCATACAACTTTTTAACAGTTCCCAAAGGAAATTATTTCAGATGAATTCGAACCATAATTACATCACTGATCTCATTATGTAGTGTGTGAATGTGTATAGATACTCTATAATGGGATGGTATTGACAGTAGAAAAGGAAGGGTTGGCGGCTAGAGTAGGAAAGCCAGTAGAAGAAAAAGAGGGAGTGGTAGCAATTGGTGGCAGGACAGGAGGAGTTGTACACAGAGCCAAGGAAGAGGAAGAGCGTGCTCTTTTCGTCAGTTTTTTATCAAGAACTTCGCATTGATTAAGTTAATTTCTTTGATTTTTTTTAATGCGGCAGGTGTCTGTTCAGATTGTGTAATCTTATGTCTCAAGAGAAGTAGCTTAATCTTGTTACTCTTATGTTTAAATTGACACATATTAGATCGATCATAGATAGTGACATCTTTATCGAACAATCATAGCTACATAGAATTATTTGACCCACATCCATTATAACCACCTCACACCAGATTGTCTTTGTAAAAATTAAAGTCAACTGAGACAAGATACTGTTGCTTTACTTGTAAAGCCACGGTGTTAATCTATGACACCTTGTACGAGTGGCGATAGAATACAACTTGTAATCCAAGCTTTTCAATCACATTAGACTATATTGCATTGATACAACTTTCACTGTCCACAAGCACTTTTCAATTTTTATCTTAAATCTTGGTAAACTGTGAAAGATTACAATTTTTCTCCAATCGTACTTTTCTGTTGGTTGTGAGGAGATCTGACGATGGACAAGTGGGTCGACGGCGTTGTCCTAATGCAATTGAGACCAATGTCGTCACTTGTGATCTCTTCATCAACATCATAATCTTCTTCATTTTCTTGGTAAATGAACTCATCTGAATTGATTCTGACGCTGTTACAGGTACACCATTGACGAAGGTGATTTTGACTAGATTTGAGCAGAAAATAACAATATACTTATAACCTTGTGATTTGTCTCTAAAACTGCATATTTCATACATATCTTCACATGTATTTATTAAATTCTGCTAATAATACCTCTCTTGTATGTTTCTAGGTCCATGACATGAAATGAAGATCATAAATCACCATTTAATTGGTAATTAAAAGCCTAAAAACATAGCCATTGACTTTGGAGAGCTGTTTCGTCAAAATCAGGGCCCAAAACTAAAAATCGGGATATCCAACTGACAGAGGATCGACGCGACAACGCGCAGCAGGCGGCGCTGTGTGCGCAGCGCCAGTGCCTCGGGCCAGGGGTTGCCCCCTTTCCCCTATTGCCTATAAATACCCTCTTGGGGGTTCTTCATGGAGATATACAGAGAGTTAGGGTAGTTTTCTTTCCATGTTGTAGAGTAGGGTAGTTTAGGTTAGTTGTTCTTTTTCTTCCTCTTTGTATTTTTCATTTCTTTTAGATCTTGTAATAAGAGAGAGAGAGTGGTACATGGTTTGAAAGTAAGAGTGCATGTAATAGAAGGTGACAAAATATGAAAGGTTCTCTCTTTACCTTTCTTTGTTTTCTTCTCTCTAACTTCTTTTACATGTTTAGCTAATTTTCTCTCATGACAACTAACTATTAACCACTAACTTACTAACTTCTTACTTGATAATCCACATGAATCTAATAGCCTCTACTTGGCCTATTGCAAGAGCCATTGATGACTCATGATGATGGATTCTAACACTCTAACATCCTAACTCTCTAACAAGCTAACATTACTTTATTTCATATTTACTCTTATTTAGTTTTGATGGTTTAAATGTAGCTTGCACTTGTTGTGTTGAGTTTGGATGTGAAAGTTATCGCATGGGTCATGCTTTGAAATGCTCTTGAATCAATGACTAGTGATGACCAAGGATACATGTGAGGCAACTATCACTAAGAGGTTAGCATGATTAGTGGAGCCATTAATAGTTAGTAGCCATACGTTTTCTTTCTTTTTCACTTTGTTTTAGAAATATTATCAAAAACCACAAATATATTCTTTTCCATATTTCCCACTTCTTCGTGTTTCACTGTACTCTTCTCTTTCCATTCTTTATTTTCTTTTCTTTTCATTCTTTAAAACATAAAAGAAACTTTAATACACACGTGAATATACCGGTAAACCTTATATCGCTTCCCGTCCCTATGGATTCGACCCGTTTAGCCTCTATGCTATAACAGAAGTATCGAGGAAGCCAAAGCACACACACTTTAAATCTTGATTTCAAAACATACATTTTTCGTGCGCGGTTTTTCCCGATCAAATTTTGGCACCGTTACCGGGGATGAGAACGGTTTGATTTCACGTTTTTGTTAACTTTTCTTCTTTATTTTTGGTGTGCAGGTCAAATTCTTTAACATTGCAGAAGTCCACATTTTCTCTTGTGTGGTTGGGTAAATTCTTGTATATTTTTATATTTTGTTGCTAATATTTGTCACCTGTGCACTGTAATAATTTAAGAATTAAAATACAGAAATCGGATGCTTTAAAATGGTTTAGACATTTGCATCTAGGCACGTGTCAATTTCAATTTCAATATACTGTATTTTGTTCTTGTGTTATTGTGATCTTGACGGAGGTGTACATATTGCATAGCATATAGTTAGGACAAACACGTGAGTGATTTACTCTCTTTGTGTGTTCATTCTTATCTATATTACACACTTGCACAAATTGAACTTAAGGCAAAACCTAATACAACATAAGGTGGGAAAGTCATTACCCTCCCTTAGCCCAAAAATCACCTCTCCACTCACACAATCCAAGCCTAAATAAAATTTGCTAGACGTTGACCCTAGGGACATCTCGGATTCATTTAGGAGATTGACCTAAGGGAGAAGTTGTTAGAGTTTGACTCTTGTCAAACTGGTGTATAAGGTTGGGGATTGAGAGACGAAATCTCGAAGAACAGTGGTTTGGCATAATTAGGTCCGTTGCTCGGCACAGATACCTCCCACTGATCTTGCCCCTACCTGGCCGATTAACTCGTGGTCAGATTCTGACAATGTACCCCCCGTGGACAGTCTAACCAGTTAGGAGTTGTCTAGGTCTAAGTCAACCCTAGCATAGACTTGTTTTCTTTTTCTTTTTCTTTGTTTGTTTGTTTATTTGTTTGTTTTTTTTCTTTTTTGCATATTGTGAAATGGATTTTAACAACAATAATTCTTTCAATCATAATATGAATCCATATTTCACCTCGACCTCATTTGATTCGGATAACTCCAACCGGCTATATACAACATGAACCAACCGTATATGCCGAGTTGGGATTATCCGACTCAATATGAACCATATTCCCAATCCTATGACTAAAATTTTCAAAATAACTTCCACTCTTCACAGAGTTCATGGGGATTCACCTCCCCCCGAGTCAAATTTTCAACCACCTTGTCCACAAGTTTTACAATATTCATTCTCCGATTTTGATTCATATACTTCTTTTCATGTTCCATCAACCGAAGAAAAATTCAATTTGGAAAGGAGTATGGAAGCCATGCTTGAGTCCCAACGGCAAATTCAAATTTGCTCAATTCACAATCCTTCCCAAATCAAACTCCATATACTCATTTTCTAGAACATTCAATTGAAGAAGAATCTGAGATAGAAAAGCGTTTGGAAGTCTTTTGTGAAGCAGTGCAATGATTTCAAAATATGTTAGACTCATCATCTCAATCAAATTTTCAAGAGTCCTACTCATCTTTTCCAGTCTTACCGATTCAAAATGAACAACCATCAATATTGGACTTGAGTATGGAACCCTTGCGTGAGTCCGAGCAGCAATCGCAAAATCTGATGGACTCACAATTTCACCACAATTTCAAAATCAACTTTTATACTTACCTTTTCAAGAAGAACCAATTGCAAAAAGTATGGAAGACATGATTCAGACTCAAAATTCTGTTACCCGGCTTATCAGTAGGTTAGACTCAATAATGAGCGAATTGATCAATGATAGCGAGGAAAGTCTTACTTTTGTCAACCTTTGATCAATCCTTATATCCCTAACTTTACCGATTGGACCCAAGAATCATGCCATTTTGAAAACCAAGATTCAATTTCAGCAAACCCATTGAAACTTGACCAAACTTTACGGTTTGAAAACCACCTTGACATTTGGCAAGTTATCCTTTTCCCGAAATTGAACTTGAGCTTGAAAGTGATCCTGAACCTGAAGTTGGTGATTCCATTTCACTTTTTGATTCAATAATGACTCTGGTATCTTTACCAGATTTTTTTCTCTATTACGGAGTCAACATTTAATTCTGTACCAGTACACCGTGAAATTGAATCACCAATATCTTATAATCACACTTTATTGATGGGGAGAGTACGTGAACATCAATTCTTTGGTTTGGATCCCATTTTTGAACCAATTTCGACTCCTCCTTTTGAATCTCGACTTGATCTAAGTCAAATTCCCGAGACGGTATCGGTTTTTTTCCTATTCCATTTGAGTTCAAATCAATCATCTTCTAAAATCACACTTCATTGTCGGATAAGGATGCTGAAAAAATGACTCAGTAATTATTTTTGAAAATTGAAAATTAGATGTGGGTAAATTTTTAAATAAGACCATTCACTCAATCATTCTTTTACTGGGTCATATTAGAGAGGTCACTGGTGGGTTTCTGCAAGATCTATGATATCTTGATTGGGCAGCAACGCTTGGCCCAGGCAGACCACCATCAGAGCCACCCCCATGAGGTACTTTTCCTTCCCTCTCCATTTGTTTCATGTATATACACATTCACGATGCATTGAGGACGATGCATGAGATAAGTGTGGGGGAGAGTTTACTAACATAGTTAGTTTTACATTTTCTTTCTTTTACACTTCTTTTTAATTTTTTAAAAAAATCTTTTGTATAAAAACTGTTTTCTTTTTTTTTTTTACAAAACTTTTTGAAATAAGAGAAATAATTTTGATTTATTTTTAAGAAAATTAAGATTATCTTAGGAATTAGGAAGACCTAAAATTATGAAACTTTAAACCGAGTCAAAATAATAGATTTTATTTAAATTTTAGGATAAGAAAGTAAGATTAGAAAGATAATTTGATCTTGAATTTTTGCCTTAGATTTATGTACTTCACATTTACACAATTTTTGGCATTGAAACAAAGACTGACAATGCCATAAAAAAAAATAAAAAATGATGTTAATAAAAATCACTTATTGAGGCTGGGTAATTATGCCTTAAGAAGCATGATTATTCATGTCTAAAAAGATGGACAAAATCAAAATAATTCCCTTTAGTTTTGTGGCCTTATTTACTCTAGTCCTTAAGCTCGAGGGATGTTTTCTCATCTGGTGCCCTAAGATCATCTGGTTTGGGAGTCACTGGCTAAAGGCTCACTACCCAGATAAATAAAAAAGCTTAAGAAAACTAAGGGAAGAAAAAAATAAATATACACAAATCAGTGGCATGAATGTTTGAGTCGATATCCCAAAAATCTTCACAGTTCACAAAGTGCATATTTTTCTAAGAGTTTTATGAAAGATCAAATAATCAATTCAATTTTAAATTCTTACATCTAATTTATAAAAAGATTTTGCATTTTGACTTAGTTTAAGAAAGAATAATTTCTGGTTCACTTATGACCTTAGATCACTTATATTTTCGTAAAAATACTTCAACACTTTTCTCCATTTCAAAATGTGTTTTCAAAATACTAACATTTGATCTCTTTCTTTATGGATTTCGTGGGTGTAATCTGCTGAAATTTTTCAGGAGACAAAATTCCTCCTCTAGGAAAAACCTCGAGGTTTAACGGCTTGTTGCACTCAAAAGTGGTGTAATAATTTTCTTAGTTTTTTGTTTTGCTCGAGACGAGGAAAAGATAAGTGTAGGGGTGTGATTAGTCTCTTAAATTGCATATTTCATACTACATCTTCGCATTTATTTAATATTAAATTATGCTAATAATACCTCTTGTATGTTTCTAGGTATATGACATGAAATGAAGAAGTCCCTAAATCACCATTTAATTGGTGATTAAAAGCCTAAAAACATAGCCATTGACTTTGGAGAGCTGTTTTGTCAAAACTAGGGGCTCAAAACCAGAAACCGGGACATCCAACTGATAGGGGACCAAAACGACAGCGTGCAGCAGGCGGAGCTACTAGCGCCGCGCGGTGCTCGGGCCAGGGGTTGCCCCTGGCCCCCTTTTCTCTGGTGCCTATAAATACCCCCTTGGGGGTTCTTCATGGAGATATACAGAGAGTTAGGGTAGTTTTCTTTCCATGTTGTAGAGTAGGATAGTTTAGGTTAGTTGTTCTTCTTCTTCCTCTTTGTATTTTTCATTTCTTTTAGATCTTGTATAGGAGAGAGAGTGGTACATGGTTTGAAAGTAAGAGTGCTTGTAATAGAAGGTGACAAGATATGAAAGGTTCTCTCTTTACCTCTCTTTGTTTTCTTCTCTCTAACTTCTTTTACATGTTTAGCTAATTTTCTCTCATGACAACTAACTACTAACCACTAACTTGTTAACTTCTTACTTAATAATCCACATGAATCTAATAGCCTCTACTTGGCCTATTGCAAGAGCCATTGATGACTCATGATGATGGATTCTAACACTCTAACATCCTAACTCTCTAATAAACTAACATTACTTTATTCCATGCTTACTATTGTTTAATTTTGATGGTTTAAGTGTAGCTTGTATTTGTTGTGTTGAGTTTAGATGTGAAAGTTATCGCATGGGTCATGCTTTGAAATGCTTTTGATCCAAGGACTAGTGATGACCAAGGATACATGTGAGGCAACTATCACTAAGATATTAGCATAGTTAGTGAAGTCATTAGTAGTTAGTAGCCATGAGTTTTCTTTCTTTTTCACTTTATTTTAGAAATACTATCAAAAATCACAAATATATTCTTTTCTATGTTTTTTACTTCTTCATGTTTCACCGTACTCTTCTCTTTCCATTCTTTATTTTTTTTTCATTCTTTAAAACATAGAAGAAACTTTAACACACACGTGAACATGCCAGTAAAGCTTCTATCACTTCCCATCCCTATGGATTCGACCCTTTTAGCCTCTATGCTATAAAGGAAGTATCGAGGAAGTCAAAGCACACACACTTTAAGTCTTGATTTCAAAACATACATTTTTGGTGCGCGATTTTCCCCCGATCACCTTGACACTTGTAATATTTGATTGTGGGACTAACTTGGAGAATTTTTTCTCAATGCCCTTGCCTTTGGTGTCCTTAACATTGGTATTCGTTTTGGGTGTTGACATCTGAGCTTGAAACTGGTTTAGGTAGTGACTCAAATTGAATTTGGGCACTTGCATTTGACTCCTAAAAGTGTAACTAGACTTGGAAGCATCTAAGTGTTGGACCAAGGCATAAGCCTTTTCAAGTTCGTTGACTCCACGAGCCAAAAGTTCAGTCCTCAAGTCTTCTCTAAGTTCAGCTCTAAATGGGGAAAGGACTTGGGAGTTACTTTCTGTGCCTAGGGCATTACAATGAACGAGGAGCTCATCTAATTGGGCAACATAGTCTTTGGTGGATTTAGTGCCTTGAGTGAATCGTTACCAGTCGTCAAGAAGATGATAGTAGTAAGATGCTGGCACGTATTTATTCCTAAGTTTATCCTTCATAGCAAACCAAGTTCTATAGGATCCTAACATTGGGATGTGATCATTGAATTCACATTGGTCCAGTATTGGATAGCTTGGTCGTCAGCTTCATTGTAACAAACTTGACATTTCTAGCATCAGAGAAAGGGTTCAAATGAAATATTTGTCCATGGGTCGAAGCTATTCTAGAAAGAGTTGAGGATCCAGACGATTGTCAAAAATGGGAACATTTAATTTGATACTCTTCAAGCATGGTCATTGGGTTCTCGCACATTTCGCCCTTCGTATTGTATCAATGGTTTCCACGTTCTCCATCATGTTCAGTGCAGTTTATATCACGTTCTTGTTCACGTTCATTTCGGTTTTCTAAGCGCATCTCTAACTTGCTCAGTTTCTCATCGATCGTTGTTTTAGGGTTTCTACCTTAGCCTTCATGGCAGGGAATATCTCGGCGAGTTGATATCTTGAAGGGTGATAGGGAATGGAATAGACTCTCCTAATTAAAGGTAAGGAAAGACATGACCTTAAACTAGATGTTAAACTAATTTTTTTTAATCAAATTACGTTAAATGCAAGAATGTAAAATGTTCTAGCAAGTGCCTAACTGATGCAAATCCTATCCTAACCGTGATATGATATCAAAATGATGTGAAATGTGTGCGCGTGCAATATGTAAATTAGCGATGTAACTGAAATTCGCAACATTCCATCAAAATTATTATTGTGAGCAGGAAGATAGTTAAAAATTGTAATCTGACTGAATGATTTAACAAAAATTAAAGTGCAGTTTGGATCGTGCTATTGTTAAACAAATTAATATAAATACTTAGTAATGATGGCACAATTTCACTATCAATATCAAAGACTAGCAAATTACAGGTTTAATAGATTCTCACAACTTATGATATATAATGGACAACAACAGATAAAATCGATAAAACACTAGAGAATTATTATCATGACTCACAAATAAATATCGTGTTGAGAAAATATACCTACTGTGAATCACGTTGACCTCAATGTTCTATTGATGGCCTTTGGATGCGTAGCTCTGTCTTTCACGAGTCTAACACTTTGAGAATGACTCGATTTGGACTCCAGATGGCTGAGAAACAATCCAAAAACTAAAATTCGAACGCGAGCGGGTCTATTCTACAACAGGGTCTGCACTGTAGCTGTTGATCCAGGTCTGTGGATTTGTCGGGTCAGATCCACAGCGAATCGGCACTGATGCTAGGGTGGTCGGATTGGGTTTCTTTCGGTCAAACTCGATTACTTAAACCCAATGTGGAGTGGTTGGGTCGGGTCGAGTTCTCAATTGCACCTGAATTGATTTCACTCGGCATCATCAGCAATCGTAGAGGAAGGAAGGGGCAGTGGCAAGATGGAGAAGAAGATCGACGACAGTGGTGGGGTTGTGAGGGAGAAAGGTCGTGGCGCGACGACTGTAGGTAAGGATGGTCGTGGATCCGGAAGGGGGGACGCGGGGATGAGAGAGAGAAAGAAGAGAAGGTGAAAGCAGAGCGACAGAGGCAGGAGAGCAAGAGGATAAGCGGGGCAGGTGAGGGGAGGAGGTCAAGAGAGGAGGTGACGCAACGACGTGGCGAGATTGCAGGAGGGAGGAAGATAAGGCTGAGAGGAAAAGTTGTGATGCGTTCATTGGCTGTGGGGAAAAGAGAGGAGAAAGAGGGTGTCTGCGAGAGGGAGGAGAGAGGGAAGAGATCAGGAATGGGTTGGGTTGCTCTGGCTGTGGAAGGAGAGAGAAAAAAGTAGGGACAGGGTAGTGGCAGCGGTGCACTGTTGTTGATACTCTATCACCGAAAAATAATAGAGAAATACCGAATTGAAGACTCGACAGTAGAAGCGGAAGCGTAGAAGATCTACCACTAGCAAGCAATCACCATATAACTAAGAAATACAAGATTTAACGTGGCTCAACAATGTGCCCACATCCACGGGGAGGAGGGGAGAAATCTTTATTGAAAACAGAGAAGAAAATACAAGAGTCAAAATGAGACTCTCTCTCACAACTCTCAATGGTAGAAAATAGAATTTCTCTTAAATTCTTGACACACGTTTGAAAGGTCACCCCCAAGGGGTTTATATAGGCACTTAGGATAATCCTAATCCAAAATCTGCACCTTCTCAGAGAAATATGATATCCGTATCCAAATCAAAACAGGAGACATATCTGTATTAGGAAACTGTCAAAATCTGAATTCTTCTCCAATGAATATGAGGCACTCTAAATACTAACAATCTCCACCTTGACTCATGTTCATTAAGTCCCTCCGTAGAAATTGGCCTCTGTTTTATTTGCCTTCCTTTCTCCCCCTTTGTGACTTCACATAACTCCTTCCCAAGAGCTTGTTTGTCACTTTACCTTTGGAGAAGCTTGATGAAGTTCAGAGATGCTCTGAACTTTTCCATCGGGATAGTCTCCATCATCATATCTGCTGGATTCTTCTTCGTGCTGATGTTTAGCAAATCGATCAACTTATCATCTATAACACACTGATGTATCTTGTGATACCTTACATCAATGTACTTCATCCGCTTGTGATACATGTGATCCTTAGCGAGATGAACCGCACCCTGGCTCTCACAATAAACTCAAACTGAATCCCGTATGATACTAAATGTCTCAACCAATCTTCTCAACCAGAAAGCTTCCTTTGACGCTTCAACTGCAGCCATGTACTTCGCTTCTGTCGTTAAAAGAGGAATTGTATATTGCAACTCTATCTTCCAACTAATGACGCACTCAGCTACTGTGAATACATAGCCTGTCATAGATCTTCGCTGATTAAAATCTCCCGCATAATCTGTATCAATATAGCCTTGTAGTAACCTAGGCTTCCCTGTTTTCAATCTCTGAAACACCAAGCCTAACCTTGCAGTCTCTCACAGATATCGTAGCACCTACTTCATTGCTTTCAAATGTTGCTTTTTTGGATTTGACATGAACTTACTTCATATACTAACTGCATAGGTTAAGTCAGGCTTAGTGCAGACCATCACATACATGAGTGATCTCACCACACTAGCATATAGTACTCGAGACATCTCTTCTTCCTCTTTCGGTGATTGTGGACGCTGCTTGGAGGATAATTTGAAGTGACCTGTCAAAGGAGTGGTGACTGGTCTTTTTTCTACCATGTTGAATCTCTTCAACACCTTGAGAACTTCTGGGATAACCAAAGTCTGTCTGAGTTCCTTCTCAAGTGATCTCCATACCTAAAATCTTCTTGGCTTCTCCCAAATCCTTCATGTCAAATTCCTTCTTGAGCTGAGCTTTAAGCTTCTGAACATGCATCTTTTTTTTACAGCAATCAGCATATCATTCACATATAACAACAAATATGTCAGATCATCACTCTGCTTAAAATAGACAACTATCATACTCACATCGATTATATCTGGCCTTGATCATGAAAGAGTCGAATCGTTTGTACCATTGTCTGGGAGACTACTTAAGTTCATAGAAGGACTTCTTTAGAAGACACACCTTATTTTCTTTACCTTTCTAAATATAACCTTCAGGTTGTTTCATGAATATCTTCTTCTCTAGCTCACCGTGTAAAAACACTATTTTGACATCCATTTGCTCAACTCTAGATCAAACTGAGCAATTATCTCTAATAACATCTGAATAGATATATACTTGACTACAAAGGAAAAAAATCTCATTGTAGTTAGTGCCTTCCTTCTGAGCATATCTTTTGGCAACAACCTTGCCTTGTACTGCTCATTGTCCTTCTTGCAAAAGATCCATCTACAACCTATTGTCTTGGAGTTCTTTGAAAGATCAACTAATGTCCATGCTTAGTTTTTATTCAAAGACTCCATATCTTGTTCCATGGTTATAATCCATTTGCTGTGGTCATGTGCCTCGACCGCTTCCCTGCAACTGTCAGGTTCTCCTGTTTCTATTACTAATGCGAAATAGATATGATCATCTTCTCAACCATATCTTGATGGCATCGTAACTTTGACTGACCATCTCAATGGTTTAGATTGCTCTTGAGTAGCCTCCTAATTGTCTCCATCTAGATCTAAGGAGTCCTCTTTTGACTCTCGGGCCTTTTAGGCCTCTTCCGAGAACTCAACTTCTTTTTCCTGAGTGTCTGTCGAACTGTCTGAAGTCCACCTTGCGTTTTATCCTCCGTCTCTGACTTTTCTTGCAACATTGATTATTCGTCAAAGACCACATCTCTGCTGGTAAAGACGCTCATTTTCTCGGGATCCCAAAGTCTAAAACTCTTAACTCCTTTGGTGAACCTGATGAAGATTCACTTCTTAAACTTGAACTCCAGTTTATTCTTTTTCTGACTTTACGGACTCTAAGACTTTCACCTTCTGTCCCGTCTGATTTTTTACTAAAGTTTTTCACTCCTTGAACTTCTGAAATATTTTCTATTTCTGCTTCAAGAAGTATACCTAGACTTTTCTCAAAAAAATCATCTATGAAAGTAACATAGTACCTAGCACCTCCAATGGATGCTACCGGCGAAAACCTCCACACATTTGTGTGTATGAGATCTACCAAGCCCTTTGTTTTCTACTGAGATGTAGAGAAAGCTACTCTACATTGCCTACCCATAATGCAAAATTTATAAAGTTCAAGTTTGCAATATTTGATACCTTGTAGAGAACTCCTTTTGTACATGACTTGAAGACCTCGCTCGCTCATGTGTTCAAGACGCATGTGCCAAAGTCTTGTAGTATCATCTTCTCTATTGCTGCTGAAACATCACCAACAATAATATTTTCTTTCAACTTGTACAAGTTTGCTGTCCATTCTCCTTTGAGAACGTTATGAAACATGTAGTAACTTTGATTCCTCCGTCTGCACCAGAAAATTTGTACCCTCGAGCTTACAAAGCTCCCAACGAGAGAAGATTCTACTTTAAATCCGAAACGTGTCGAACGTTCGTGAGAGTTCGAACCGGTCTATCAAACATCTTCATACGGATGTTGCCGATGCCAATAGTTTTACACACGGCATTGTTTCCTATTAGGATAGAGCCTCTATCATAAGGCTTGTAAGTACTGAACCACTCCTTTTTTGGGCACATTTGGTATGTGCACTCCATGCCAAGTAACCAAGCATCTGAGTATTTACCTTTTCCTGACTCATCCGTCAAGACATCTCATGAATCCTCATCTGTTTCTTTGACAACCTCCGCTTGATCTGACTTTCTACTGGTACTAAATTTTTGCCGCCTTTTCTCTTTAGCATCTCCTTTTATTTCATATAATTTTTCTTGATGTACCCTGGTTTTATTGCAAAAGTAGCAACAGAAATTGCTAGAAGCTTCTTGTTTCCTTTTGGGTCTCCTACTTTTTGATCTTCCCCTCTGGCCCTTGACAAACAATTTTGAAGTCTGCTTCGTAAAATCTGTCTTTTTCATCAGCTCATTGTTCTGAAACAACTGTCTGACTTCTTCTAACTCTATGGTCCCCTTACTATACATGATGGTGATTGCCAAGTGGTCATTACTTGATGGAAGAGACGAGAGTAACAGAAGAGCTTTGTCTTCTTTTTCTAACTTAACCTTTAGAGCTAAGAAGTCACTTAAAATTCCATTAAAAGCATTCAGATGTTGTAGGCGTACCTTCCTTCATCCTAAGACTGTATAACTGCTTTTTCATGAAGATCTTGTTTGATAATCTCTTCGCCATGTAAAGGCTCTCCAGCCTACACCATAGATCAGCAGTTGTCTCCTCGTCCATCATGTTGTAGAGGACCTCATCTGACAGGCAGAGTATGATCGTCCCCTTTGCGTGAAAGTCGATGTCGTTTCACTCACCATCCTCCATCTTTGATGGTTTCTTCTCAATACCAAACAGGGCCTTATATATACCCTCTTTAACGAGCAACGATGCTACTTGCATCTTTCACAACAGGAAGTTGGCCTTCCCTTCGAATTTCTCCACCTCGAACTTGATTGTCGTGGTCATCTTGCTAGTCATCGCTCTGATACCAGTTTTTGATAATATATCACCGATCAAATAAAAAAGAAACACTGAATTGAAGACTCGGTAGAGGAAGCGAAAGCGTATAAAATCTATCACTAGTAAGCAATCGCCACACAACTAAGGAACAAAAGATTTAACGTGGTTTGGCAATGTGCCTACGTCCACGGGGAGGAGGGGAAAAATCTTTATTGAAAACAGAGAAAAAAATATAAGAGTTACAAGGAGATCTCTCTCACAATTCTTAAAAGTGAAAACAGAATTTCTCTTGAATTCTTGACACACCTTTAAAAGGCTACCTCCAATTGGTTTATATAGGCACCTCGGATGATCCTAATTCAACACGAACTAAAATCAGTACCTCCTCAGAGAAATAGGAAACCCGTATTCAAATCAAAACAGAAGACAGATCCATATTGAAAAACTGTCAAAACCTGAATTCTTCTCCAATGAATATGAGGCACTCCAAATACTAACACACACGTGGGGAAAAAGGGTGAGAGAGAGGAGAGAGAGATATTAGGTTTTTATTAAAGGATAATTAGGAATTAATCCTAAAACTCACAGTTAATCAATCACAACTTTTATCAAAATTCAGCCTTAAAAATTTATTCTTAATAAACGAGTCTTTAATTAGGCTGTACAAAACCCAATTTCAAGTCCACAACCGATGTGATACTAAACTAAAAGCAAAGTAAAAATAGAACAAAAATATAAAATAATCAAAAATATAAGAAAAATAAAACGCCATAAATAAATACAGCTCTTGTTCATTCTCTACTCCAATTGGACATCGGGCATTCGTCTCCACTGATACGCGTGCCCTGTCTTCGTTTTCATGCATGCATCACTTATACTTCAGATATACTCTCTCCTATCTCGAAAATGTGAAAAGGCACATGCAATGATAAAAGATCCTTCCCCATGATACTTGGGAAAACAAAATCCAATTTTAACACAAATCATAAATTCACTGGGAATACAAATTAACAAGATACATGTACTTGGTTCACCGAACCAAGACTCGTTTAAAGATTCAACTCTGATCTTAATTCCTTTCTTGGAAAATACGTGAAAATCATTTTCACACTATAGATTCTCCCATCTGTATCTCAATTTCTAAATAAAACCTCTGAAAAAACAAAATTCTCAAGTTTGAAAAATTCAATTCCTTTCCTAGCTCAACTAGTCAATGTTGGAGGAGAGAGTACAGTAGAGGAAGTGAAGTCATGCCAGGTGCTGTTGAAGACTGCCAAGGAGTCTACGACGAAAGGCGACGGAACAGCAGGCAGGAAAAAGAAGCAGCAGCAGAAAAGACAGAGGTCGGTCGACCGGACCGGTCGACCGACGTGCACGAAGTGCACAGGTTTGCTCCCAGGTTGCTTCGGTCGACCGGACCGGTCGACCGAAGAGGGTCTCTGTAAGCAACCCGACTTTCTGTTTGTTTCGGTCGACCGGCTCGGTCGACCGTAAGAGGGAGTCGGTCGACCGGCCGGTCGACCGACAGTCGGGTTTTGGGCGAAATCTGTTGTTTCGGGAAGTTATGTATTTAAGCCCTGGTTGTAATTTTCTAGGGTTTAGAGTGCCTAGACAAAGTATAGCTGCGGACTCTCTTGTGTTGATAGAGATCCAGAGCTATTGTAATCCATCTTCCATAAAGAAAACTCTCTCCGTGAATTGCCCCGAGGACGTAGGCAGGTTGGCCGAACCTCGTTAGATCTGGTTTTTGCGATTGGCTGTTCTTCTAGTTTGTTTTTCATTGTTCTTGGTGATTGAGATCAGGTTGGATCTTCTAAGGGTTGTTGTCTCCGAGCACAACAAGTGGTATCAGAGCGTTCAGGTTACGCTTGGGATATTCTGAAGATTCGAAGGGCTCCAGATCTGATCAGGTGGAGATCGTGTGTCGATCTCAGGTCAGAGGCATTGGTGTTCAAGGAGATCGTGTGTCGATCTCAGGTGGACGCAGGGAGGGCTCGTTGAATCAGGGGTGGAATAGATCTGGTGAGAAACTCAAGCTAGGGTTTCAAGGTAGAGGTAAAAATCACTTTTTTATCTCAGAAATAGATCTATTTTGCAAGTATTTGATCTTCCGCATAGTTAGAGGGTCAAGGAAAGGATCTCAATGGCAGAGGAATCTAAGTCTGTTAAAACAATGAACAACTCCAGGATTGAAGTTGTTAAGTTCAATGGAACTAACAATTTCGGGATGTGGAGGTGTGAGGTTATGGATGCATTGAATGCACAGAACCTCGAGGACACGCTCCTTTTGGAGAAGAAGAAGGATACTACCACTGATGATGAGTGGGCAAAATGAACAGGTCGGCATGTGGCCTGATTCGCTCATGTTTGTCACAAGATATCAAATATTCTGTTCAACATGAGAAGTCAGCAAAGGATATGTGGAATACCCTCGAGAAGAAGTACCTGACAAAGAGCGTGGAGTCAAGGCTGCAGCTTAAGAGCAAGCTGTATTTGTTCAGAATGCAGAGGGGAAGCACAGTAAATGAGCACCTCAACAGGTTTACAAAGCTTCTTACGGATTTGCTAAATGTGGATGCCATTATAAGTGAGGAAGACAAGTCAGTCGTTCTCCTGAACTCTCTTCCACCGGAGGAGTATGAGATATTTACAATGACATTCATAAATGGAAGGCAAACCTTAGACTATGATGAGATATCGTCAGCACTGATGAGTTATGAGAAAAGGAAGAATGAGAAACATTCTGGGAGATCTAGTTCATCAGCAGAGGCTTTGGAGGTAAGAGGCAGGAGCTCATCAAGGAAAGGCAAGGAGGTGAGAGGAAGATCGAAGTCAAGACCGGGCTTAAGGGATCTTAAGAAAGACCAGTGCATGTATTGCAAAGAGTTTGGGCACTGGAAAGTTGACTGTCCAAAGTACAAGGGAAGAAGAAGGAATCAAAATCTGAGGCAAATCTGGCAAGAGTGACAAAGGCTGCTAGCAGTAAATCACAGGCAGAGGATTCAGATTCAGATTCTTCGGTATTCTCGTTTTCAGTTACTACTCCTATTGTAGGTTACTCGGGGGAAAACGAGTGGATCCTGGACACAGGTGCTACATATCATGTATGCCCTAATCGAGATTGGTTTACTAGTCTTGAGAAGCTGGAGGGATGTTCGGTCGTCATGGGCGATGATCATCCATGCATCATGGAGGGTGTAGGCACAATTCCTATCAGGATGTTCGACGGGATGGTAAGGAGCTGAAGGAAGTGAGATATGTCCCTCAGCTGAAGAGGAACTTGATCTCAGTGGGTGTTTTGGAATCATTAGGGCTCGGAGTGTCTATTAAAGAAGGTGTTCTTAAAATGACGAAGGGCTCAATGGTGGTGTTGAAGGCCAACCGCAGGAACAATTTGTATTACTTGAAGGGTAGTACAGTGACAGGCCAGGTGGCAACTTCGACCAGTCAGAAGGAAGATCTAACCCGGCTATGGCACATGAGGCTGGGACATGCAGGGGAGAAATCTATGCAAGCTCTTGTGAGGAAAGGGCTGCTGAAGGGTGCAGAGACCTGCAAACTGGATCTGTGTGAACATTGCATCATAGGCAAGAAGACGAAGGTGAAGTTTGGTACAGCTTCACACTGCACCGAAGGCATTCTTGATTATGTTCACACGGACGTATGGGGACCCACAAAGACTGCATCAATAGGGGGAACCCATTACTTTGTGTCGTTTATTGATGATTATTCTAGGCGGTGCTGGGTGTACACCATGCGACACAAGAATGAAGTCCTAGAATTGTTTGTGAAGTGGAAGGTTAATCAGGAAAGGAGTACAGGAAGAAAAGTCAAGGTCCTTCGTTCTGACAACGGAGGAGAGTACAAGTCAGACCCTTTCCAGAAGCTATGTCTTGATGAGGGCATAGAGAGGCACTTCACAGTAAGAGAAACTCCGCAACAGAATGGGGTGGCTGAAAGAATGAACCGAACTTTGCTAGAGAAGGTTCGGTGCATATTGTCAAATGCAGGATTACCAAAGAAGTTCTGGGCTGAAGCTTTGGGGTATGCATGCCATCTCGTCAATAGGTTGCCGTCGTCTGCAATAGGGGGAAAGACCCCCCTTGAAGCGTGGTCGGGTAAAGCTGCAGGAGATTATGATGTGCTCAGGATATTTGGATGTCCAGCCTACTATCACGTAAAAGAAGACAAATTGGATCCGAGAGCGAAGAAAGGTGTGTTTGTTGGCTTCAAGAAAGGAACCAAGGGGTTCAAGATCTGGGACCAACAGGACAACAAATTCATAATCAGCAGAGATGTCACTTTTGATGAGGCCTCGATGATGAAGCCTACAGTCTCTCAGCAGGTGGAGACTAAGAAGACTAAGGAGCTATTGCAGCAGGTGGAGAGTGATGCAGATCCACCATCTCTAGAAGACTCAGTATCTGTGAGGATCATTCCTGAGGTGACACAGGGAGGTGATCAAGTTGCAGAAGAAGATGCTGAGGTTGTTGAAGAGGATCAGGAACAGGTTATGGATACAGTTCCAGATCCCACTGCAGTTGGAAGACCAAGGAGGAATACTAGGAGACCTGGTTGGCTCACTACAGACATGGTGATTGCACATGCACTTCCAGTTGTTGAAGAAGCCATTCCATCTACTTTCAGGGAAGCTGAAATCAGTTCAGAAGCGGAGTTATGGAAAGGGGCCATGAATGAAGAGATGCAGTCTCTTTATAAGAACAACACATGGGAACTGACCAAGTTGCCCAAGGGGAAGAAAGCCATAGGGTGTAAGTGGGTATTTGCTAAGAAGCAGGGATCACTCCAAGAAGACAAAGTGCGCTACAAGGCAAGGCTGGTGGCTAAAGGCTACGCACAGAGAGAAGGGATCGACTACAACGAGGTGTTCTCCCCAGTTGTAAAACACTCGTCTATTCGGATCCTATTGGCCTTGGTGGCACAGAACGAGTTGGACCTTGACCAACTTGATGTGAAGACCGCCTTTCTCCACGGCGATCTTGAGGAGGAGATCTACATGACTCAGCCCACAGGTTACAAAACTGCAGGGAAAGAGGAGTTGGTATGCAAGCTGAAGAAATCGCTGTACGGTTTGAAGCAGTCTCCAAGACAATGGTACAAGCGATTTGACAGCTTCATCAGGAAGAAGAAGTACACAAGAAGCCATTATGATTCATGTGTGTACTACAACAAGTTACCATCTGGTGAGTATGTCTATCTACTACTTTACGTAGATGATATGCTAATTGCTTCTAGGTCAAGATCTGCAATTGATTCTCTGAAGAAGACTTTATCGTCTGAGTTCGAGATGAAGGACCTGGGGGAAGCAAGGAAAGTATTGGGTATGGAGATCACAAGGGACAGGGAAGCTGGCAGGATTAGCTTGACTCAGAAGGGCTATTTGGAGAAGGTACTGCAGAGATTTAATATCGGGAAAGATACAAAGACTGTAAGTACACCAATGGCGCCGCACTTCAAGTTGTCAGCGAAGATGTCTCCAAGGAGTGTTCAGGAGCGTGAGCATATGACTCATGTACCATATGCCAATGCAGTGGGAAGCTTGATGTATGCAATGGTGTGTACAAGGCCGGATCTTTCACAGGCAGTTTTCATGGTTAGCAGATATATGCATGATCCAGGTCAGGGTCATTGGGAAGCAGTGAAGTGGATCCTGAGGTACATCAAGGGTACTGTTGATGTAGGCCTCGTGTTTGAGAAGGACAACACTGGGAAGCAAGAATGCATAGGGTACGTGGATTCGGACTATGCAGGTGATCTTGACAAACGCCGGTCGACGACGGGGTATGTATTCACATTCTCGCAGGCACCGGTGAGTTGGCGCTCCACACTTCAGTCCACAGTCGCATTGTCGACTACAGAGGCAGAGTATATGGCCTTGACCGAGGCCATGAAGGAGGCGATTTGGCTTCAGGGATTGCTAGATGACTTGGGAGTGGAACAGGAGATCTTGAAGATACACTGTGACAGTATGAGTGCCATTTATTTGGCAAGGAACCAAGTCTACCACGCAAGGACGAAGCACATCGATGTCAGGTATCACTTTGTTCGGGAGATTCTGGAGGAAGATGACATCAATTTATTGAAGATTCATACTTCGGAGAATCCGGCCGATATGCTTACAAAGGTGGTGTCGGGAGTAAAGTTTGCACACTGCAAAGACTTGCTCCAGATTCTTCAGGTGAATTGAGCTTGCTGAAGCTCATGTGGATGAACTACGGATGGCTTGATCCCTTGGGCAAGGGGTACGTAGGCAACCAGATTGGTGCAGCCGCTTTCGAGTCGGTGTTCGGCTCAGATTTAACAATCTTCACCGAGGTGGAGAATTGTTGGAGGAGAGAGTACAGTAGAGGAAGTGAAGTCATGCCAGGTGCTGTTGAAGACTGCCAAGGAGTCTACGACGAAAGGCAACGGAACAGCAGGCAGGAAAAAGAAGCAGCAGCAGAAAAGACAGAGGTCGGTCGACCGGACCGGTCGACCGACGTGCACGAAGTGCACAGGTTTGCTCCCAGGTTGCTTCGGTCGACCGGACCGGTCGACCGAAGAGGGTCTCTGTAAGCAACCCGACTTTCTGTTTGTTTCGGTCGACCGTAAGAGGGAGTCGGTCGACCGGCCGGTCGACCGACAGTCGGGTTTTGGGCGAAATCTGTTGTTTCGGGAAGTTATGTATTTAAGCCCTGGTTGTAATTTTCTAGGGTTTAGAGTGCCTAGACAAAGTATAGCTGCGGACTCTCTTGTGTTGATAGAGATCCAGAGCTATTGTAATCCATCTTCCATAAAGAAAACTCTCTCCGTGAATTGCCCCGAGGACGTAGGCAGGTTGGCCGAACCTCGTTAGATCTAGTTTTTGCGATTGGCTGTTCTTCTAGTTTGTTTTTCATTGTTCTTGGTGATTGAGATCAGGTTGGATCTTCTAAGGGTTGTTGTCTCCGAGCACAACAGTCAAGCCACATGAAATTCTCCTCTCAGACTCTAAATTCCCAATTGATTGTTTCTCATAAATCATGAGTCATCATAACTCCCTCTCAAATCATTGTCAGATTGCAATATGGAGCAATGGTTGAGCCCTCCACACACACACACACACACACACACACACACACACACACACACACACACAAAATAAAATTAAATTCCAAGCAAGTTGGCAACCTAATGGCACAATGTATATAAGCCCCAACACCAGGGGCAATTAATCCGCACATCATCAGGGTTCATAGGAAACAGATACTGTCACCCGAAAAAGATAAAAGTCCTCATGGATTAAGGCACTCACAAAATTGATAAAGGCACCCCCAATTTTTTTTAAATGACCAAAATATCCTTTCCTTCTTTTCCTCCCTCACCAGCAAACCCCCCTCCCACCTCCCAGGCCGCCTCCTCCCCATTTCCCCCCCACTCCTCCTCCTCCCCTCCACTCACCCCCACTCCCCCCACCCGCCCCCGACATTTGCGCCCCCCCCCCCCCCCCAACCTCTCCCTCCCCCCCCACCCGCCCATGCCGGGGATAGGGTGGGGGTGAGTGGGGGGAGGAGGAGGAATGTGTGTGTGTGTTTTGGGGGGCGGGCATGGCTTTTGTGTGTGTGTGTGTGTGTGTGTGTGTGTGTGTGTGTGTGTGTGTGTGTGTGTGTGTGTGTGTGTGTGTGTGTGTGTGTGTGGGGGGGGGGGGGGGGCGAGGGAGGGACGGAGGCCGGGGGTCACCGGCGAAGGAGGGAAGGAAGGAGGAGGAGGAGATGAAGAAAGAGGGGTTACTTTAGACTTTTAATCAAGAGTGAAATTGTCTAAAAAAAAAAGTAGTAAAACGCTTGTAAATAGTGTAAGGGGTCTTTATCATTTTGGCGTGCAATATCCGTTCCCGTCTTTTTACTTTTTTTTCTTCCCTTTTCTCTCTTGAGGAAGGCAGCTTATATGTACTCGAGCTCCCTCTAAAATTTTCATTCAAGAAAAGAAAGACTCTTTTGATTCCTTTAATTGATATCATCATCATCTCTCTGTTTCTCTTCAAACCCTGTTTTCTTGGGGCCATGGGGTTGTTTGACTCTGTTTCTTGCCTCAAGCTCATCTTACCAATCTGCTTCTTGCTCCTCCCCACTGCTCTCAGGCTCCTCACAACAACTACCTCAACCAACTCTCTCTCAAACCATGCCAACAGCAACAAAAACAAGCCAGTCTTGTTAACGCCGAAGGCAACGCAGGATCAGGCCGCCGCCTCCCGCGCTCTCCTCGTCCCCGAAACAAACCGTTCTTCTTCGTCTTCTTCTTCTTTGGTGACCAGGGTATGTGCTGTTCTTGTTAGTTATTCCTGCTGTTGTGTTTGTGTTGTGATTTTGATGGTGTATTGTGAATTTAGAAGAAGAAGGCGAGGCAGCGGGCGGCGGCGGGGCCGGTGGAGGAGGGGCTTTCGAGGGCGAGGGCGGCGATACGAAGATCAAGAAATGGTTCTTCTTCTTCTTCTTCTTCTTCAATGCATGATGAGATGCCTCTACCAAGAATCTACCGAAACCCTACTGCATTCTACAGGTGAGATGATGATGGATGATCATCACACACACACACACACTCTTTTCCTGAACTTCATTCACACGTGTGCCTGCACATTTTGAGCGTTCTCTTTTTATTGGGTCTCCTTCTGTGCTTTTGATAAAAAGGAATTAAAAGTTTGTTGATGAAAAGAGAATTCATTCAAAAAGGAAGAGAATTGATTGCCTCTCTCTCACGCGCGAGCAATTCTTGCTTGCTTGCTGCTCACGTTGGCCCCGTTGGCTATCATTAAAAGGACCTTTTTTATCTGGGATTTACAATTTCAATTGTTTGTACGATTATCAACTCAAATTTTGAAATAATAGGTTGAATTATCATCCAAAAATAGGTTAGCTGGTGTCCTAAATTTGTGATCCAATTTCACAATAATATGTCACACTGGCCATACGCTGCATATTCTTAGGATTTACAATGTCTATTGTTCATGCAATTATCAACCAACAAAGTCTGAAACAATCTTGAAATAATCAGTTCAAATTATACAAAAACAGGTTAGCTGACAGTGTCCTCAACTTATGATCCAACTTGTAATCCATAATGTGATCCATATGCTGCATATTTGGCCACAGGAGCTACGTTGAGATGGAGAGGAGGCTGAAGGTGTACGTGTACGAGGAAGGCGAGGCGCCGCTGGTCCACGACGGGCCCTGCAAGAACATCTACTCCGTCGAGGGGAGGTTCATCGGAGAGCTGGAGACGATGGAGGGCGGATTCAGGACCAGGAACCCGGGCGAGGCGCACGTGTTCTTCCTCCCGTTCAGCGTGGCATGGATGGTGAAATACGTGTACGATGCCGGCACGGACAGCCACCGGGAAATCAGGCGGTTCGTCGCCGATTACGTCGATGTGGTGGCGTCGAAGCACCCGTATTGGAACCGGACCGCCGGCGCTGACCATTTCATGCTCTCCTGCCATGACTGGGTCAGTAGTACTACTTTCAGTTCAATGTTTGATTTGATTTTCTAGAATGACAGAGACTGATGAAAGGGTCAAGTCTGCAACTTCAAACTTCAATTTTGAATTTTATTCCCACCTAAATATTCTCTACCTCTCATTTCTCAGAGAAACTCCCCTTGCGTGAACGAACTTCTTCCTCTAACTAAAATTTTCAATTTTCAAACACTGTCCTAATAAATTAACAGTAATTAACTATATTGCATGATGCAACAATTCAATTTCAGTTTCTAAGTTTTCTCAAATTCTCAATTTTTTCACTTAAGATGTATACATTACGACAACCAAATACTGTAAAATACAATACACTTTCTCACTTATAATTTTATATTACTAGCTAAATTTCGTATAACTTGCATGCGTGTGACTCATTTATAACTGTAAAAGAATTACGGCCAATTATCATAACCAACCAGACCCTGTATTGACTGATGCAACAATTCAATTTCAATTTCTAAGTTTTCTCAATTGTTGATGAAACAGGGGCCAAGTGCAAGCTCGGCCAACCCAGCCCTCTTCCACAACTCCATCCGTGCCCTCTGCAACGCCAACATCTCCGAGGGATTCCGGCCCCGGAAAGACGTCAGCATCCCGGAGATCCACCTCCTGACCGGCGACACCCCCCCGGCCGTCCGCTCCCCTCCCCATCCCTCCACCCCCCGCCCCATCCTCGCCTTCTTCGCTGGCGGCCTCCACGGGCCCATCCGCCCGGTCCTCCTCCACCACTGGGCCGACGGCCCCAGCGGCGGGCCCCGTGACCCTGACATCCAGGTCCACCAGTACCTCCCCCCCGGCACCGACTACTTCAGGGACTACATGCTCAGGTCCAGGTTCTGCCTCTGCCCGAGCGGCTACGAGGTGGCGAGCCCGCGGGTGGCCGAGGCCGTGTACGCGGGGTGCGTGCCAGTGCTGATATCGGAAGGGTACTGCCCGCCGTTCAGCGACGTGCTGAGGTGGGAGGAGTTCTCGGTGAGGGTGGGGGTGGAGGAGATACCGAGGTTGAAGGAGATACTGAGTGGGATAGGGGAGGAGGAGGCGGAGAGGCTGAGGGAAGGGGTGAGGGGAGTGAGGAGGCATTTCTTGCTCAATCGGCCGGCGGTGAGGTTCGATGCCTTCCATATGATCTTGCACTCTGTTTGGCTCCGGAGGCTCAACTTGAGGACCGGTGCTGTATAGATTTTGGAGGGAGGTTTTGGATTTTTTTTTTTCTTTTTTCTTTTTAGAGGGAGGGATGATGATTTTTTTCTTTTTTATTTTTTTATTTGTGAATCATAAATAGGAAGCACAGTTATTATGTATTATTGGTTTTGAGTAAAAGGTTTTTCAAATTAATGTAGCCCTGCTCTGATCCACACCACCTTATTTTTATTCACTATACTCTCATCCACATCAACATAAATTAGTTTTTTTTGACCACCACTTCTTTAAATATTTTCATTTTCTCTTTTACCCATCCCGATCGCCCCGACGTTGTTCTCCCCTCAATCCTGACCCCATCGCAGAGTAATTCGCGGATCGACCTGAACGATCAGATCGACATGGGGGTTGGAAGGGGGGAAGGGAGCCCGTCTCGGGGTCTTAGGGGACAGAGCCCCCATAGCATTTTTTTTTTTTGGGATTGACCTTTATCAGATCTCGTTTGTTCGTGCTCGCAATGATTTTTTTGTGTTTGTGATCGATTTGGTTTCTAAATCTGTAAAGCGTTACACATCATTCGATGTCGGTGAACGGAGGTCTGTTGATGATGCCGAAACTGATATGAGGACTGCGACCCATGATCACAGTGCTCTATGAGGATTGCGACCATTATTAGAAGTCTGCGGTTATGATCACACTATTTTTATTAATTGAAAATTAGGCATTTTGTGAGAACTGCGATCATTGTCGCAATCCCAATATTGATTGGGAAATTGTGTTTTGTGAGGACTACAATCATGATCGCAATCCTAAAAAAGACAAAAATTAAGGCATTTTTAATGAGGATTGTAATCATGTCACAATGCTAATAAAGAGGACTGCGACCATGATCGCAATCGTATAAAGACTCAGAAACATAGTATTTTTGGGAGGACTGCGATCATGGTCGCAGTCCTAATAAAGACTCAGAAATAAAGCATTTTTTGTGAGGACTGCGAACTTCTATATACTAGCAATCCACATTTTTTAAGCGGTCCGTTTTTTTCGAAGCGATTACTGTGGGGCATTTGCGTCTTTCACCGCTGAGGAACGTTTCTGCGCTTGACACGTGGACACACCTGGTTAGTGTAAAAAAGAGGTGGTTGTAACGAAATAAATTATGAAACTGAGTTTTTTTTTCTAATCACAGTTTGACATAAGGGACCACACAATTATTTGTAACATTTAACTAATCTATATTTGTGGCCTCCATCTTGATTTTACGAATGAAGTCGACCAAACATAAATATGGTTTCAAATCAAACCGACTCTTATGTATTGATAAATACTCGATACGATATTAACCCTATAACAACAATCGATATTGGGGCCAACATATAAGACCAATATTATCGATATTGACGATGTCGATATTGCATGTTTGTTTCCTGTAATTGGCCCATAAGTGGTAAAATACAATTGCAGTAAAATCACTTACAGTTTTTGTTTGGGATCGTAAGTCGTAAAATGCACTTGCAGCCCACTTACAGCCTAAATAGTTAATTTTGTCGTAAAATGCACTTGCAGCATAACCAAATAATTTTGTGATCATACAAATCTGTATTGCATATAGTTAATTATAATTGAATTAATATTTTTAAATATTAGATTAATCTTTTAAATTATGGGAAATTATTTTTAATTATTAGATTAAATTTAATTATTATATTAATTTTGTATTAATTATTCTAATAATTTTTATTATTAGAATCTTTTTATTACTAGATTAGTAATATTTAATATGAAATTAATAATTTTTTATTATTAAATTATTTTTTAATTTTGAAATCTAATTTTTTAATTATTGAATTTAATAATATTCAATATTAGATTGCAATATTATACTTTTTAATAATTAATATTAGGTTACTATTAATATTTTTTTATGATCAATTTTTTCACTTAAGACTTACACATTACCGATCAAACACTGTAAAATACAATATATTCTCTCACTCCAATTTCACACTTACCAACAAACATTGTAAACCTTACTTGCGTAAACTCATTTATAACTGTAAAAGAGTTTACCACTTCTGAATTATAACTTACATCACTTACAGCAGTCAAACATGTCCTAAAATGATTGACTGATATCGATACTACCACCAAAATATTTAAATAAATGAACACAATCTTTCTCTCACCCCTTTTATCATTTTCTTAAAAAAGTTAGAGACATCAATCATAACTTTCTTAGCATCATCACCTGTATCTTTTGCTTTCTTCCTTAAAAGCCTTCTTCTCAAACAATGCCACAGAGTCATAGCCTAAATATAATTGTAAAGAGACCATGCGAAGCTATTATACAACAATTTGAGCTGAGTTAAAAGCATTCTGATCTAAATATAGTTGAACGAGAAAAAGTTGGAATTGTCTCGAAAAATTGAAAGTCAAACAAATAAGGAGAAAGAGAGGAACTGACGAGCAAAATGCTTACATAAGTTAGATTTTTAAGCCAATTAATTAATACATGAATGATGGAGCAAACCAATTCAAGTATCCTGCGAAAGCAAAACAGATGCAGAGATCAGAATTACTTTTTTTTTTTAATTTATTTCAGATAAAACCGTGAGACAAAAGCCCTCGGTGTTTCATTAATAAGAAATTAACGAAAAATTCTCAAGCAAAAAAGATACTCATGTAGCACATACACAATTTGACCATTCAAAAAAAAAAAAGTAGGAAAAAAAGATAAAAAAGAAAGAAAAGGTTGTTTGTCCGATTGGAGCTCCACATGCCATCGGAGCTCCACATGCATCATGATGACTGTTTGTCCGATCTGGTCATCCCGTCATTGGATCTCCCACCATCAAACGGGGCATTTTCCCGCCCCCGCAGATGTGGACCAACCGCCTTTCAGCTGGATTGGCGAGATCCAAACTCACACTACCGCCGAAGCGGTCCAACCCCCTTTCGGCCGGATCGCTGTCGCGGCTTTACCTCCTTTCGGTTGGATCGGTAAGATTTGATCGCGGTCCAATTCATGACAGATCTCCAACTAATTTTTCAAACACTGGCCCCCCTTTCGACCAGCTCGGCGAGATCCAATTTCTCACTACTTCCGTCGCGATCCAACCCCTTCTGGCCAGATCGGTGAGATCCGAGGCGCATCCATTAATGTATCTCCCCCATTACCGCTGTCTTGGCCCAACCCCTATTATAGCTGTTGTGAGTGGCCACCCGCATCCTCGCCATGGCCTATCAGGACCGACATCTGACTCATCAGCACAAGCATTCGATTTGCCACTGCTGCATCTATTGTAAAAAATCGGTGCTATCACCAATTGTTACTCACATGATCGACGTTGGCGGAACTTGGCAATATGATCAATACTTGCAAAAGAAAAACTGTTGTAAAATAAACTAACAATCTCTAAATAAAAGAGTAATAAGAAATAACATGAGGATTTAACGTGGTTCGGTCCACTTGGTCTACGTCCGCGGGGAGAAAACTTGAGAGAGCTTTTTTAATAACTTGATACAAAGAGATCTATCCTTCCTTTTGATGCAAGAAGAGTATTCAACTTCTCCTTTAATCTCGACCTAGATTACAAGAGTATTACCTTATCTGTATGCACTTTCACCTTGCTCCTCTTTTTCGTTGGCTTCCTTCTGATCTCCTTGGTGTTCTTCACCTTTTTTCCTCGAGATCAGTATTTTCTGTAGTTACGATGCTTGGTTACAACATTTATTTATAAGATTTTACAATACCAACTCCTATTTTGGACTATGAGAAGATCTTAGCCTTTAGATGCTAGAAGAATCTTGATCAATCCTATTAGGAATTAATCTCCTTGACTTAGAAAAATTCTAGACCCTCTAATCTTTAGAAACAAATCCTTCATTGAATAGAAACTGAGTCATATTCGTATTCCACCTGAAAAGAAGTCGGCGCCTGAAAAGGAAACATATTCTGTTTCAGAAAATGCCCCTATTAGTTGACTAGTCCATATGATTAGTCGACTAATTCCTGATATTGGGCGACTAGTACACATATATTGTCGACTACAGTAAACTGCTCATTCTCTGATTCTACCTCTGTATCTGCCTAGTCGAGTACTAGTCGACTAGGCTTGTTGTTAGTTGACTTATAGACCTTATAGTCGACTAATCAACACCTACATGGTTTGCTTCTTCTTGCTTCAAGCCATCATCTTCTCCAACTCGATTGGACATTTTGGACCATCATCTCCTCTTGAAAACAAGGAAAATCCTAATAATCTCCACCTTGACTTACTTTTCAAGCCTTTAATAAAAGCACCTTGAGATTTGGATTACTATCTTGATTCTTTTCTTGGTTGTAACCGTGTCATGAAGACTTTAACTCTTGCTCCTTCTCCCCAGGGCCTTTGGCTGATTTACCGTCATGGCTTAGGCCATCTCGGGCTTTGCCTGAATGCACCATTTCTTCTTCCCACAACACATTGACCAGTTTCAGGTCCCATTGCAATCTTTTTGAAGCTCTGACTCGCAATGAGCTCCCTTCCAAGCTTATCCCTGAACTCCACCTCGAACTGAGTTTTCTTCCTTCAGCTTGTTCTCTTCATACTTCTCTCCTTTCAGGATTATCCTGTCTTCTTGGCTAACTGTGACGATGCCTTGTTGCACTTGGATTTGGCATCTTTCTTCGTCAAGCACTCTTATGGATATTAGATTATATCATGCCTCTGGGACATACCAGATCGCCTCTAGAACACGCACCGTCCTATCTCTTTCTGTAACATTAACTGTCTTAGTGCTAATGACCTCACAAGTCGAGCCATCCATCATCTTGACAATCCCTTTCTCCTTTTCAAGTAAGAATTTGAACAACTCTTTTTGGGAACATACATGAGTTGTACTACCTGAATCAAATATCCAGTTTTTACCTTGAGAAGTGCTATTTGCATAGGAAGCTATTAATACTTTAGTGTCATCTACACTGATCAATGTTTCGTCTACCTTCACAGCTCGCCCTTTCTTCTTCAGCCACTCTTACTGATGCTTGAAATCATTCTTTCAATGAGCTTCCCTGTGACAAAAGTGACACGCCTTTGACGAGCCCGTGCTTTTCTTTCCTTCTCTTCCTTTCCTTCCCATGACCACCAAGCCTGATCCTGTTTGCTCTTCTTTATTTGACTTTTCTCTAATCTCATTAGATAAGAGAGTTGACATGACCTCCTCTAAGATGAGAGTTTCCTTACCATAGAGCATGGTGGTGATCATATGACTGTAGAAGCGAACTAAAAAGTATCAATGCCTTGTCCTCCTCGTGGATTTTGACATCAACAGCTAAAGCTAGCTAGTGACATTATTGAAAAAGTTTAGATGTTCCAATGCCACTGTCCCTTCTTTCAAGCATAGCTCATATAGTTATTTCTTGAGATACAACTTGTTGGAGAGGCTTTTCGTCATACACAACATCTCTGACCTTAACCACAATCTTGAAGCTATTTCTTCATCCATCACGTTATGCATAACCTCATATATGAGACATAGTTGGATCATACTTGCCGCCTTTAGATTCATCTCCTAATCCTCATTCGACGTACCTGCAGGTTTTGCTGACTTACCCTGTAAAGTCTTGTGAAGATCTTATTGCACCAGCAACGCCTTCACTGTCTTTTGTCATAAGCCGAAGTTTTCTTTTCCATTGAACTTCTCGACCTCGAACTTTGTCGTAGAACTTTCTATCTTCGACATATCGCCCTTCGTCAACCTCTAGCTCTGATACCAGTTGTTGTAACAAATCGGTGCTATCAACACCAATTGTTACTTTTAGAATCGACGTTTGCGGAACTTGGCAATATGATCAGTACTTGCAAAAGAAAAACTATTGTAAAGCAAACTAGAATACCTAGACAAAAGAGCAATAAAAAATAGCACGAGGATTTAACGTGATTTAGCTCAAACTTGGCCTATGTCCACGGGGAGAGAACTTGAGAGAGCTTTATTAATAACTTGATACAAAAAAAATCTAACCTTTATCTTGATGCAACGAGAGTATTTAACTTTTCCTTTAATCTAGACCTAGATTACAAGAGTATTATCTTATTTCTATGTATCTCCACCTTGCTCCTCTTTTTCCTTGACTTCCTTCTGATCTTTTTGTTGTTCTCCATCTTTTTCTCCTTGAGGTCAGTATTTTTCATGTTTACAATGCTTAGTTACAACCTTTATTTATATGATTTTATAATAACAATTACTATTTAGACTATGAGATGATCTTGGCTTTTGGATGCTTGAAGAATCTTGATCAATCCTATTAGGAGTTGATCTCTGATCTAGAAGAATTCTAAACCCTTTAATCTTTAAAAACAAACCCTTCATTAAATTAAGATTGAGTCCTATTCATACTCCACCAGAAAAGAAAACCGGTGCCTGAAAAGGAAATTGATTCTGCTTCACAAAATGCCCTAATTACTCGACAAGTCCATATGATTAATCGACTAATTTCTAATAGTAGTCGACTAGTACACATATATAGTCGACTACTGTAAACTGTTCTTTCTCTTTTTCTGCCTCTTTATCTGCCCTAGTCGACTACAGTCATATATTTTGAAAGTTTGCCGAAGTCTTCATATATTTTTATTTATTTGTTAATTGTTACTTGAAGCTTTTGCTATTTGGCAATGACTTAATAATTGATGATGATTTTGTTATGACTTGGTAAATTGATGATGATTTTGTTCAATGAAGATTAATTTCAATTATATAAATATATTTTTAGATTAATTATATTGAGAAATTGTGTTAAAAAACCCAATTTTTAATTTTCACGCCGGGCCATCAAATTACTTAAGACGGTCCTAATATACCTAAGACCATCCCCATGTCTAGCCGATGTGAGACTATTTGTTTGACTCAAATCCCAACAATTCCAAGTATAACTTCTGAGAGTATTTGTAGTGTTTGCGTCAAAGTTTTCACGGTCTCTGAAGTACCTCCTAGAATTATAATTTGTGTATATATACATCGAAAATTTTAGAAGCCCTAAAAAGATAGTGTAAGAGTCAAAGGAGAGGATACTCCTGAACTATTTCAATCTAAAAAGATAGGTAAGGCAATCAAGATGCAAAATCTTCAAGAATATATCGTATCTTGGAAATCCTTCAAACAAACTTGCATAACCTGTTTCACAATGAAATCAGAATTTATAGCGTTGGATAAGGCTGAAGAAAAAGTAGAATGGCTTCGAAGAATTCTAGAAGATCTACCTTTATGGCCTAAACCAGTGCCCGCCATACGCATTCATTGCGATAATCAAGCAGCGATATTTTGAGCACAAAACGTTGTATATAATGATAAATTTAGATACATCTGTCATAGACATAACACCATTAGGCAGTTGCTCTCAAATGAAGTTATCTCAATTGACTTTGTGGCGTCAAAATATAACTTAACGGATCTGATCACTAAGGGTTTGAGTGGAGAGCATATAAACTGCTCATCGAAGGGAATGAAGCTAAAAGCCAAATCAAACCGAGTCAGCTCAATGAAAATCACACTTAGCGACGGGAGATCCTATGAACTAAGTTCAAGAAAAAATTAGTTATGATTGACTATGCCTATAAGCACTTAGGAGCTTAGCTCTAACCCATTTCTATGGTGCACCTAGGTGCTTTCTACAAATGAATGTAGGATAAACTTAATGCTTTTAATGATGCATATAGCTTATTATCAAAATAACTGTGGTAGAGTAGACTTCTCTTAATGGGACGATCACCTATGTGAGTGTATAGCTGGGGACGACTCTTTGGGAGTCTCTATGGAGGCTATGATTCTCTAAATACACTCTTTGAAACTAAGAACGTCTGTAGTCAAAATGAACACAACTGAGAACCAGGATTGATTTTGAAAAGTTACTATGTGAGGTCTGTTGACTGGGCTCACATAAACAACCGACAGTTCAAGAACTAGTTCACTGATTGGCTAGCAAGTCTGATAAACCTTTCGCTATAAAAAGTTCATGACTTAGTTCACCTATCTTGATACAATTTCTTTCCTAAAGTGCTTTTCACTATAGAGTCAGTCTCATAGTGCGTATTTTCTTGAATCTCTATTCATTGTGGGGATTATTGAAAACTTGGAATTAAACCAAGTGAGTTTTTGGGAAAACTTGACCTAAAATTTAGACGTGACTCGTTACTCAGAATGCACGAGAAAATATTGGAATATGTTCTCCTTTCATTAGGGATGAACATGGTATATTCACATGTTTCTGAATAAATGAGATATTCAAGTCAAAAGTTGACCTAAAACAATAAGTAAATGGGATCAAAAAGAGTGAAAACTCTTTAGTCCAATATTGAAAATGATACGCGAATGGATGTGTCTGTTCGGTGAAAGGATATGTTTATTCAGAACGGTTGCACCCATTCTGAGTGAATGTACATATCTATTTTGGGACAACCAGTTACGGCGAATGGATGTGTCTGTTCGATGAATGGATGTGTCTGTTCGGAACGGTTGCACCCATTCTAACCGAACAAATGTATCTGTTCGAAAAGATTGCACCCGTTACAATCAAAAAGTTTTCTTTAAATCCTATGTAAAGTGCAAATTTCTACTCCAATGAATCACTTACAATTACTCACAACTGAGAATTTCAAAACTCAATCAACTATAATAAATAATTGAGTTCTTTAAAGAGAATTCTTTATGATACTGTTTAGATTTTAGAATTGTGTCTGAAATCCAATTTTTAGTCCCTGTGTCCTTTTTTTACTTCCAGTCAAATGTACGGGTTAATTTTGATTTGACTGTACGTGGTTTTGTAAAGTGCTGCGCAAAACACGTGAAGGAGTGTGTATCTTGGGAGACCAGCGTTCATTATCTCGTATGCACCGTAGTAGGAGATGTAACTATCTTAAGAAAATTCACTTTATGCGTATCTCACTCCAAAATCTGATTCTTATTCTATTACTCTGTCTGTTTATACTAACGTTCAGTTTTGCATGAATATTGTTAATAAATATTTATCTTGTATAAATATTGATTGTAGAATTATAGAATTCCAATATATTCTTTGTCTATTTAAACTAACATTTTTATTGAAGGGATTATGTTGAATAAAGTATTCATGCTGTAATATTTATTTTAATAAAGATTATTGTTAGGTAAATTATTGTTGAATAATTTATCTTGCAAATTTATTGTTATGAGAATGAATAAATACCAGTCCGATTAGTATCTAAAGAAGGGATTTGAAAGATGATTATATAATTAAGGAACATTCAATTGAATGAAAAATCTCCCACCTGATTTTCATCGATCTGACTAATTGGGCCGATTGATCTTGATTTGAAATTGGATTGCTAATACTATTAACAGTAAAATTAGAGGCCAGGATATCAGGATTCTGAAATGATTGATTCACATTATTACCGTAGCATTCTGCAGGCCAATTTGAGCTATAACTATTGATTCACATTTTGGTCTTTAATTCTTGGCACTACAACAATATACAAATTAAAAGACACCTCAATTAACGTTGTTTTTAACTAAAGTGACCTCAAAAATATATTTAACGTCGGTTTCTTTTTGAGAAACCGACGTTAAATCCAAACGCTAAATCTTTGGATTTAACGTCGATTTTTTTGAAACCGGCGTTAAATCCAAAGATTTAACGCTGGTTTCTAGAAAACAGGCGTTCAAGCCCAGTCCCCCCAAAAAACCCTAATTATTTCCCCCCACTCGGCCACTCTCTCATCTCTCTCTCTCTCTCTCTCTCTCTCTCTCTCTCTCTCTCTCTCTCTTTCAAATCCCCCTCGGCCGCTCTCCCATCTCCCCTCCCCTCCGCCGCCTCTCCGGGGCCCCCTCGTTCTCTCTCCTCTCTGGCGAGCCTCCCCCGCCTCGATCTCTCTCTCACCCAAGAAGTCCCCCTTCTCTCCGTGGGCGAGCTGCCCTCTCTGGCGAGGCCCCCGGCCCCTCTCTCCCCTCGGGCAAGCCCCCTCTCTCCCCTCCGGCGAACCTCAAGATATCACTCTTCTTATTTTCTTATATTTTGCGAAATTGTTGATTGTTGAAATAATAAATTTACAAAAATTTGATTTGATACTAGCTAGATAGTTTAAAAATTTTTGTGAATTTCGTTGAAAAATGCTAGCTAGTTTAGAAAAAAATTGTGAAATAGTTAATTTAATGCTAAATTGATGAAATTAGTGAAATTTGTTGGTGTATGCATGATGTATGATGTGTGCTAAATTGGTGAAAAAATTGGTGCCAAATGTGAGCTAAATTGGTAGGAAAATGTGTGCAAAATTGGTAAAATTTGTGTATGTATGTGTGATGTACGATATGTGTGTTCATGTGTGTAATGTACATGTGTGTTCATTTGTGTTTTTTTTTTGTGTGTGTGTGTGTGATGTGTGCAATGTGTGTGTTTGTGTGTATGTTTATACATGTGTGTGTTCATGCATGCATGTGTGTGATGTGTATGTATGATGTGTGTGTATGTTTGTATGTGTGCGTTCATGTGTGTGTTCCTTGTAGATCAGAAATTAATTTTGTTTGAATTTTTTATGTGATGTTTTATCGAAAATTATTTTTTTGTTTTTTTATGTCTAGACATAATACAGATGGATCGGAAATGGATTCGTGCTGATCGGTTAAGTACCGAATATAAGAAAGGTGTAGAGGAGTTTATCAACTTTATTGTTGAGTATGTAGATAATCATAACTGTATTAATTGTCCGTGCGTAAAATGTGGATGTCTTGATAAAGTTACAGTTGAAGTATTAAGAGACCATTTATTCATTAATAGGTTTGATACAAGTTATACAATATGTATATGACACGATAAGAGTGCAAAAGAAGATAGACCTATTCATTCAAGTGATAGAAGATGTGATGAAAAGGAAGATGTCGATTGTGATGAGGGTGATAAATTAGAAGACATGATGCATGATGTGGATGAATACTTTGTGGATCATCCACACTTTTTTGGATGTGGTTTGTGATCAGAGCAGCTATTTCACTTTTGAGGGTTGCTCTCTGTTTTTTAGAGCTGCAACTCACTGTTTTTGAGCTGCTCTTTGTGAAATTTATAAAAAAATGCAAGTTTATCAATTTTATTGTTGAGTATGCAGACAATCCTAACTGTATTAATTGTCCGTGCATAAAATGTGAATGTTTTGATAAAATTACAGTTGAAGTATTGAGAGACCATTTATTCATTAATAGGTTTGATGCAAGTTATACAAGATGGATATGACATGATGAGAGTGCAAGAGAAGATTACCGATTAATTCAAGTGATAGAAGATGTGATGAAAGGGAAGAAGTTGATTGTGATGAGGGTGATAAATTAAAACACATGAGGCATGATGTGAATGAATACTTTGTGGATTATCCACACTTTTTTTGGATGTGATTTGTGATCAGAGCAACTTTTCATTTTTGAGAACTGCTCTCTGTTTCTTAGAGCTACAACTCATTGTTTTTGAGCTGCTCTTTGTTAAATTTTAAAAAAAAAATACAGATATTTAAATTCGGTTTCGAAACTTTTAACGTCGGTTCCTTTCGGAACCGATGTTAAAGGATCTTTTAAAGTCGGTTCTTTAAAGAACCGGCGTTAAAAGTTAAGTTTTGACGCTGGTTTTGAAGTTGAATCCAATGTCTATTCTCCTATTTGACGACGGTTAGAAACCGTCGTCATATACTTGGAGATATTATGACTCTCACATGAAAGTTGGCTGTATAGACCTGTTTAAAGTCAATTTTTAACTGTCATTAAACATGTATTCTGCACTAGCTAGTGTGGTCTTCCTAGATCATCAAGAAGGCACAAATGGAAAAATTCTGTAAATTTTTGATGTTTTATTATATCTGTTTCATCCAAATGAGAGAATTTGAAAATTCTGAAGAAATTTTTTTTTCCCTAGTTCTGTATTTTGAAACAAGACTACATAATTTCTTAACTAATTAAACCAACATCAGCAATAAAAGGATGGCTCTGCTAGAATTCTTCTTAACGTTACCCGGCCTTGCAACATCCACTATAAATCAAAAAAAGTCAGACACCCCGAGGAGTTTGAGGCACTGAATCTCGAGCAGGACTAGTTCTAGTTTTGAGGAATAAGATTGAGCAGTAACTGATTCAACCAAGGCCAGCAATAAAAAGAATGCATTTTGCATACCATTAACTGGCTGGGTATCCAAAAAGCAGAAAATAAGTATGATTGTCACGTCCCGCTTCTCAAAATATGTAAAATGGAGTCGCGTATATACGTCGCCGACTCTCATCGGGACTCCGTTTCCACGTATTTTGAGAAGCGGAGCGTGACAATAACTAGATCCATCCCTATCTTATTTTTTGCATTTATTATTTTCTGGTTAATTACATGGGCTTAATTAAAAAAACATTGTTAACAATATTAATGTACATTTTGCCGTCCAGGGTTTTGATTAATGGAACAAGTACTTCTTGGGGGAGAGCTATTTTTCAATCACAGAGCTAGCACACAAAAACTCTGAGCTAATCACAACATTTTATAGCTTAGAATAGATATTGGTTGCCAAAGTATTACTACCAAAATCACCAAAACAAGCAGGAAAATCAAATTAAATCAACAGCAATAACTCCTACTGACGCAAATTCAGACACGAGAGCAAGTCTCCCACATTGGCTGGCAGCTAGGGCAAACAAGCCAAGCTCTTGATATAGCCAAAACTGAGGCTGCCATCTTGAAACAGTTCGCCTCTGAAAACTTCAGTAATCTTCCCACTCGTCATATCAAAACTCAGCACCTTCTTCTCAAGCTTCTTGCTGTCTCGTCTTGGCATCACTCTGAACAGCACCTTGTTCCCGCCTTCGAATGGCAACGGCAACATTTGATATCTCATGACCAGCCCGTCTGTGATCTTCTTCCTGCTCCTCAATCTCGCGGTCCCACAACACAGAGGAGAGAAGACGTGAGTGTTGCCCTGCACCATCCTCTCGAGACAGACACCATAGATCTGCTCCCACCTCTTGCTGCGACCAACGTTATCCTGCAGCAGCACCCACACATCCAAGCTCTCACAAGAAAGCCGAGTGAAGGTCACTCGGTCCCCACAAACCCCAACCTCTTGCTCCACGAAGCTTGAGCTCTGCCGTGGCATCAGTATGTAGCCCGCAGAGGCCGGCTCGTTCTCGCAGCACCTGAACCAGAGAAGGTAATCCGTGCAGTTCCAGTACAAGAATCCGTTGGCAAAGACAGGCTTACTCTCTTTCCAGAGCTGATTCTCTATGGACAACACAGCCTGCTCCGATTCAGTCCACCCTCTGCCACGGTCCTGAGATGGCAGCACCATGAATCGGTACTCCGCTCCATTGATTCTGCTCGCGTTGCTTCTCATCGGATGAACCAGCGTGTAACCGCAGTCTTTCTCGGATTTTGACTTTGAGGGGTCGAAGGCCAACCCGATGGAATCATCCATGGAGAAGCTGCTCGGGACTGGGATGCGATGGCCCGCCTCCTTGGTGGCTGGATTGCAGAGGTGCAAGAACCTCTCGAGATTGCGATAACAGAGGAGGCAGAGCAATCCGTTGGTGCAGGCCAAGATTTTTGTGACCCGGATGTCGTCGTCGTCGACGAGAAAGCTACTGATCGGCGTAGGAGCAGGGATGTCGACTGGGCTTGTTGCGAGAGTGGGAAGAAAAGCAATGTGGCCGTGATTGTTTAAAGAGACTGTTGCCGCGGCCCGGCCAATGGAAGCGCTGCCGCAGCACAAAGACTGCAGCTTGGCGAAGAGGGGATCGTTGCCGGAGACGATGTGGTTCCACTTCTTGCAGACTGACTTGAACCGGCAAAGCGATTTGAAGGGAAGTCGAGGGAGGATGCTGTAGACGACGATGTCTTCAGCAGTTGTAGCCGTCGTCATGGTCTTCTTGAGCTTTTCAATGGCGGGGTGAGAGTTTTCGTAGTAGCAGAGGAGGAGGAGACATCTGTAGCCATTACTCGAACTCGCTTACCCATTGGAATTAGAATTGGAATTGAAGAAGAGAACAGAACAGAGCAGGATGCTTGGAAACAGAAGAAGAGAATTTGATTGAATACTGACTTCTGACATGAATTGTGATGTTATTTAAGTTGATTGGTTTGCTTTCCGAGTGTTAATCGGGGAGAGATACAGAATTCTTTACGGAAACAGACTCCGAATTAGGAAACAAATCAGCGTTCAACTTCAATCATAATATTACTCAAAATGTCATATTAGAGTACTCTACATAAAAATTAATATCTCAAATGAATTAGATTTTCAACCAAATATATGCTTAGAATTTAAAGGTTCAATTTAACTAATAGTATTATAAGAAAGTAGACACATCATAAATTAGAATTTAAAATAAACAAAAAAACTACTAAATTAGAGAAAAAATTATTTAGTATTTTGACAAAAGAAGCATGTCAACTTATTATATCAATTTAATAAGGATTTACAAATAAAATATATGTGATTGAAGCATTGATTATAACTAGGTAAATTACATATCAATTTTTGAGTTGGAAAATTCGCTACAACTATTTCATTCCTTCATAATTAAGGGAAAAAACTCACCTTCCTATTTTTATTCGTTACATCCTCATCCACGTCAACATAAATTTATTCCTCCCAACCACTACTTCTTTATATATTTTTGTTTCCTCTTGTAGTCTTCCTCATCACTTCGGACGTTGCTCTTTCCTCAACCTTGACCCCGACGCAGAGTAATTCGCAGATCGATTTTCGCGGTTAGGTTGTCGTTGGGGGTGGAAGGGGCGGGGAGCTCCCTGGTCTCGGGGCGGAGCCCCCAAACTAATTTTTTTGGGATGACCTTTTGCAGATCTCGTTTGTTAGTGCTCGCGATAAGTTTTTATTTTTGTTTGTTATCGATGTGGTTTATAAATTTGAAAAGTATTGGGCACCATTCAATGTCAGCGAACGGGGTCTGCTGATGATGATACTGATATGAGAACTGCAACTCATGATCGCAGTACTTTATTAGAAGACTGCGGCTATAGTCACATTCTTTTTATTAATTGAGAATTAGGGCATTTTGCGAGGACTGCAATCATTGTCTCAGTCCCAATATAAGCTGAAAATTTGTGTTCTTGTGAGGATTGTGATTTGATTGCAGTCCTAATAAAAAGTCAAAATTAAGGCATTTTTATAAGAACATCGATAATGGTCGCGATCCTACTAAAGTGATCGCAGTCCTATAAAGAATCAGAAATATGGCATATTTGTGAGTACAGTGATCATAATCGCAATTCTAATATAAAGGACTGCAATCATGGTTGTGTTGGCTCAGAGGCCCTTCACTCTAATTTTGATGATGATTAACTCATGCAGTTATAATTTACTAATAATCTTGTGATATTTAGTTTCAGATATTTGATCAAGATATTAGTAGGTGATTAGCTTCAACAAAGGTGTTTGGGAGCTATCACATGTTGATTCAAGAGCTCGAGCATCAAGATCGCATCTAGCACTCGGTTGGAGTCAAGCTCGGTGAATCACATTTGGATCGAGTCGACTTGGAGAAGGAGTTCTACAAGAAGACCTCAGTTTGTTTAGTTTAAGATTTTAAATCTTGTGTTAAAGATTAGATAGTGTTGATATGCTCAAGTTCACAATACACACACAAGTTTAATGTTTCATGTTGTTTTCGTTTTAACCGGTTTCGATATTTCATATATGATTTTCATGAATAGATAGAATCAAAACAAGTTTACATAGTTTAATGTATATTAGATTTGATCAATATATATCTATGCTTCATCGATTTAGAAAAACTTACTTTGATAGTCTATTTCATGAGTTGGAGTTTTGTATTTAAACAAAACTTATTTTTGGATTTCATGTCAAAAACATAGATATAAATCTTTATATGTATATTGGATTCTATTCATATACAATATGCTTCAAAATTGTTTCAATATCATTGTGACGCCCCGATCCTGCGGGTACGGAGACATCACTGCGACGTATATACGCAGGTCAGAAATACCCTCACGTATATACGCTAAGCATCAGTACAGATAAGAATCAGAGATGAAAACACAGTGGTAATATACATTCCAACAGAAATAGTGCAAGTACATGGTTATCACAGAGAATGATACAATATTACATGAATATTACATTATCAGAAAATACAAAAGTACATAATACATGAAGAGATATAAAAAAACTGAGAGGTGCTCACGAGTAGCAAGAGAGCCTCGGGAGCCAAACAGGAGAAAAGCTGGGAGGGAGTGCTACGGCGGTGTCCGAGCTTCTGCTGCACTCCGATCACCACGGGAGGATCCGCTGCGCACTCTGATAAGCTACAGAAAGTCATCATGGTCCAAATTCCAGGATCTGGATATGAGAATTCAGGATTGTCAGATGCAACCTGCGAGTACATATGTAAAGTGCAAATTTCTACTCCAATGAATCACTCACAATTACTCACAACTGAGAATTTCAAAACTCAATCAACTACAATGAATAATTGAGTTCTTTAAAGAGAATTCTTTATAGTACTGTTTAGATTTCAGAATTGTGTCTGAAATTCAATTTTTGGTCCCTGTGTCCTTTTTTAACTTCCGGTCAAATGTACGGGTAAATTTTGATTTCACTGTACGTGATTTTGTAAAGTGCTGCGCAAAACACGTGAAGGAGTGTGTATCTTGGGAGACCAGCGTCCATTATCTCGTATGCACCGTAGAAGGAGATGCAATTATCTTAAGAAAATTTACTTTATGCGTATCTCACTCCAAAATCTGGTTCTTATTCTATTACTCTGTCTGTTTATACTAACGTTCAGTTTTGCATGAATATTGTTAATAAATATTTATCATGTATAAATACTGATTATGGAATTATTGAATTCCAATATATTCTTTGTCTATTTGAACTAACATTCTTATTGCAGGGATTATGTTGAATAAAGTATTCATGCTGGAATATTTATTTTAATAAAGATTATTGTTAGGTAAATTATTGTTGAATAATTTATCTTGCAAATTTATTGTTAATACAAGAATGAATAAATACCAGTCCGATTGGTATCTAAAGAAGGGATTTGAAAGATGATTATGTATTTAAGAAATATTCAATTGAACGAAAAATCTCCCATCTGATTTTCATCGATCTGACCAATTGGGCAGATTGATCTTGATTTGAAATTGGATTGCTAATACTATTAACAGTAAAATTAGAGGCCAGGATATCAGGATTCTGAAATGATTGATTCACATTATTACCATCGCATTCTGCAGACCAATTTGAACAATAACTATTGATTCACATTTTGGTCTTTAATTCTTGGCACTACAACAATATACAAATTAAAAGACACCTCAATTAATGTTGTTTTTAACTAAAATGACCTCAAAAATATATTTAACGTCGGTTTCTTTTTGAGAACCCGACGTTAAATCCAAACGCTAAATCTTTGGATTTAACGTCGATTTTTTTGAAACCGGCGTTAAATCCTAAGATTTAACGCTGGTTTCTAGAAAACAGGCGTTCAAGCACAGTCCCCCAAAAAATCCTAATTATTTCCCCCCACTCGGCCACTCTCTCATCTCTCTCTCTCTCTCTCTCTCTCTCTCTCTCTCTCTCTCTCTCTCAAATCCCCCTCGGCCGCTCTCCCATCTCCCCTCCCCTCCGCTGCCTCCCTGGAGCCCCCTCGTTATCTCTTCTCTCTGGCGAGTGTAACGCCCCGATCCGGCGGGTACGGAGACGTTACTGTGACGTATATACGCAGGTCAGAAATACCCTCACGTATATACGCTAAGCATCAGTACAGGCAAGAATCAGAGTACGGAAGCAAGTGGTGCATTATACATTCCAACATATGAGTACAATTACAAAGTTATCACCAGAGGTGATCCAATATTACATGAATATTACATCACTGATATGCGCAATTGCGAGATTACAAAGAGATGTACAAGTATGAACAGTACACAGGCACTCACGAGTTTACAAAAGGAAAACTCGAGAGGCACACAAGGGGGCCTGGAAGGCTAGAGCTTCAGACGGTCTGCTGAGGATCCATGCTTCAGCTGCGCCACTCTAATCAGCAACTGGGAGAATCCACATGCTCCAAGCTCCATGACCTGGACATGAGGATCCAGGGGAGTCAGATGAAACTCCCCAGGCGAGTGGTGATACAAAAGCCAGATGGCGTGCTGAGATAAGTACAAGTGTATCGATAAAACCGAATCATAATCATGCATTGAAAACCGTGTCGTGAGCAGAAGCATGTAAGCAAGTAGATGTTAGATAGGAAGTACTCAGGGTATGATAAGATAAGAACAGGAGACTGGTGGAATAGAAGACAAGGGATAAAGCAGGGTATGAACAGTAAATATAATAATAACCATAAAACCGGAAATCCGATGTAAAACCCGATGGAAGCAAGCTCGGCAAAGCATACTACAGATCCAATGGTTGGCATCTTTTATTATTATTATTATTACTCGTCTTACCCTGATGTCTAGATATGTGAACTAGCGTCCCAGCACACATAGATCCACATCCGAGTAAAGCAAGGTTGTTATTGGAAACCAACGGGGGTATCAACGAACTATGTTTACAGTGGGTCCCGTACGTGCCCGGGACCACGACCCAGGACGTTCCATCGCTGGTGTATGGAACCGGCCGCAAGGCCTACAGGAGGGTCTTATTGAATGCCCTTATCAAGATGGTACCAAGAAGGAGGGAGCCAGCACTCCCCTCGGTCGCCTGGAGGCCCACAGGTCAGACCGGAAGTTTTAGTTGCACAACATGCCTAGTACCACTATAAACACGAACACATATTGATAGCCGCAAGTTTCCCCCGACCCGATGTAAGTTGTCCAGTTTTATGGTTTATTATGTAATTATCAATTTACGGGAATAGCAGGTACAAGACAGGATCAGGAGTTCAGGAGTACATGAGTACTATAGATTCAGGTCACTGTATATATAATACAGGATAACAAGTACAAGATTCAAGTCACTGCATGTAATGCAGGATAACAAGTATAGTATTCCCGTAAATGAGATAATCACAGGTCAAGTATATCATGCCGGGTGTCAAGTGATAGCATGACAGGAGGATGATATTTGGCAGGTAACAAGTCATGTCAAGAGATTGATATTAATCCGGTGGCAAGTCATATCATAACAAGGGGCCTTGCCAAGTAGTAGCAGGTCTGGTGATAACATATCATTTGGTAAGTGAGATAAACTGGTGTGAGATATTAGCATGCAATTGACAGGTATTAAGTACAGCATGTCAAGTGTTAACATATCAGGTAAGTACATGGCATGTGGTAAAGTAGTACCTAAGCACAACCAAGCGGAGCTGGGCAAGCTGGAAGCACAGACAGCAAACAGTATGTAACACTGGAGCGTCTGGCATGATTACCGGGACGACTCGGCTTAAAGTGCGAGTAAAAAATCCGGCAGCATCTCGCCTAGACGAATCTAGTGGTAAAGTGCTGAACGCTGATCATGATAACCAGGCGGAGCTGAACAAGCTGGAGGCACAGGCAGCGAACAGAGTTTAGACACTAATGCGCTCTGCGAGGTTACCGGGACAACTCGGTTTAAGATACGAGTAGAAAATCCGGCAGCAACTCGCCTAAACGAATTTAGTGAATAAAGCACTGAGCGCTAAGTATGCTCACCAGACGGAGCTGAGAAACCTGAGGATCCCAATCACGTCTCTTTCGAGATAGTGAGAGACCGGAGGCTGAATGAGAAACCTGACGATCCCAATCACGTCTCTTTCGAGATAGTGAGGGACCGGAGGCTGAAGGGTCCGGAAGCCAAGAACGCTCGGGGTTTAAGCGCACTCTCGGTGACTACTAGCCATCCCAGGAGTGGGCAGAAACCCAGAGTCCAACGACCACGAAGGGTCGGCCACGCATGGTATAACCAGTAAAATACATCACAGGCATGGTATGTATACAAGAATGAAACTACCCTAATACAAGCATTCGTCACAGAGCAATTGTAACGCCCCGATCCCAAGGGTACGAAGACGTTATGGCGACGTACATACGCGAGGTGAAAACACTCTCACGCGTACGTTAAGCCTCAGTACAGGAAATAACCTCCACATCTACATGAGTTCCAGCATGAAATAAGTACAAGAATACCTGCAGAAGAGGTCAGCGATCATAACAGATATGAAAAATAAGGACAAATAAGATAGCAGAAATAAAGCACTAAGATGCCTATGAATAGTCCCGAGGAGGAATCTCCTATGTGACTCCCAGGCACTCTCTGATACTACGGTAACTCGGATCTCCAACCTGGGCACGCAAACCCAGGGTCGTCAGAAAGCGACCTAGTGAGTGGTAAAATGAAGGAGGCAGTAATATATACTATAGTACTACAAGCACGATACTAATATATAATGACGTGGTAATAGTATAAATAATGTTGTCTAGTGGAATATGCTAGTGGTGACGTGATAGAAGTGGACATGCAGATGTGCATATGCCATATGCCCCTAATACGGTGTCGTGCATATACAGTAATGATGTCTGAGATACAGAACACATAATATATGCAATGCAGAACATGCGTCGTATGCCATGCAATGCAGGACATGCGTCGTATGCCACCACAGAAAGTGTAACATGTATCGGGTAAAGTAACAAATAGACATGTAACATGATATCGGATAAATGATCAGGTACAATAAGAAGTACAACTATACAATAGGAAACATGTATCAGGCAAGGAACAGTAACAAGTAGTAAACATGTATCAGGCAAGTCATGTTATTTATACAATAGTAGCAATCAGTACCACCTGGTATTTTAATTACTCTCTTCCAGTGTCCCATACCACTGGCAGTTCATACTGGAGCCCGCACTCCAGTCGAACCCATCCGGACATGGCCTACGGGTACCATTATCCAAAAGAGAGAGTAACCAAATAACAAGTGTTCCCGACGTCACTATTATGTATACTGGTTTTATTATGTTAATTGGAAACTCATGGTCGAGGAGTTCTTATCGGGTGGGTGTATCCCGTGCATACCCGGGACAACGGCCTTAAACAGACCCCTGGCTGCTGAGACCAGGGCCAGCCCGCTAAGGCTGTAACATGTACGAGAACTCCATGAGCTAATCACAATAACGGGAAACGGGAGCTCATGAGTAATAACAGACGGTAGCCAGCACTACCCCGTCCCCTGCAGTGGGACAAACAATGGATCCAAACATCCACCCGATATGATCTAGTCAACCGTCAAGTCTCCCCCATACCCAAGTTCTCTTTATGATATGATATGTCAAGTATACAATGTAACAAGAATAACTACTGTACATGATACAGTGAACATGATATCTGGACCTGAGCTCTGTTGATAGCATAGAACAATATCACGAGAATCAGGAACAATATAACATGATCAAGATAACATGAACAATATACTGGGAAACGGGAATAATAGATGTGGGATCCCCACATATCGCATATCAACAGCTCTCATGTCCAGTATCGAAAAATCCATATCAGTAACAGGAAACAATCATATATCATGAATACGGGAACATGTAACAATAACACATGTAATAAGCATGGTGATCCATATGACAAGAAGATAGAAACATCATAGGCATGTGTAACTGTAACATGTAAGCATGACATGAATGTGTATGATGATCATGCAAAGATGGATGATCATGTTAATATGAAATGCAGTAGTCTGTGCAGTGACATGCCGAGAAGCCATGTATCGAGGATAACAATACATGACATAACGGTATTTCGTGAAATGGTGTCACTATGTATCGGTGGGTTATGCCTACGAAATAACAAGTGTGCCGTGTCATAGTATCTGTGTAACATGCACAGCCATAACAGTGGTCAATATCTACTATCATGTGCAGTGTACTACAGAATCCGTATAGCCGTAAGCCTGTGTAGCACTAGTACATGTAGGAACAGTGGTCGACAGTATCTTATAGTAACGGTGTCTAGTATGCATGTCTAGTACCAAGGTAATGTCATAGTGTATCTGTGAATCAGTATGCAGGTAACGCTACTGTGATACGATACATGATATGATAGTGTCTAAACATATGGTGACATGGTGTGCCGGATGTCAGTGATCCATGAACATGACCTAATAGGTATCCAGTGTTACACTCTACGTCTATTAGGTATCCGACATATTTAAGTACAGTGTTTATTACAATGTTTTAATATGGTGTACCAATTAGGATTTACCGGTAATCAATAAAGCAATCAAATTCAATTAATAGACTAACAAGATAATTTATAAAATAAAAACACTCACAAACTGGCTACAAGACTGTAGCTCTCGTTCCCACGATCGTAACGGATCCAGAATCGCTCGAATCGGAGTTCGGATGCTCCAGTTATCGCTCGAATACTAACATAAATGAAAATGGGGTTAAATATGTAAATAAATAAAAATAATAAATGCAAATACAAAATTGTACAAGGGGGTTTTATGTAAAAGTACCTTTATTGGATTTCGGATGCGGGTTTGGCTCTTAACGAGTCGGGTCCAGATCCGCAACCATGCCTACTAATTTAAGTTAGATGGGTGTTGGGTTTATAGGATTAACGGGTTTCCAAGTACTCAATAGGATTATAGTGGGTTCGGGTGTGAACCCGAACCCAACAACACACACTCACACACACACACACACACTTACACACACACACAGCACACGCTCACACTCTCTCTCACACACACACAATTCACACACACTCTCTCTCTCACACACACACACACACACAGCACACACTCACACACACTTACACACACACAGCACACCATACACACACACAACACACACACCACACAACACACACACACCACATAACACACACCACACAACACACACCACACACACAACACACACACCAAACACACACAGCACACACTCTCTCTCACTCACACACACCACTCACACACACTCAACACACACACACACCCACAGGGAGACAGAGAGCAGCAGTAGCATATGCTGCTGCTTGCCTCAGCACAGGCCGGCCGGCCATCTGGCCGGCGGCACCCGCCGACGGCGGCTCAGAGGGTGAGAGAGAGAGAGAGGTAGAAATAGAGAGAGAGTGAGAGAAACATGGGGGGATTTTGGGTTTACAGCAAAAGCTGGAGAAGAAGAAGATGGAGAGGGAAATAGGGCGGCGGTGGTGCTCGGCTTGGTGCGGCGGCGGCCGGCCACCTGTCGCGTGGCCGGAGGCGGAGCCCGGTGGCGCGCGCCGAGCTGGGAGCGGCAGCACCCGGGCGGCGTTTGGCCGGCGCGGCTCCTCTGTCCTGGAACAGAGTTTGAAAGAGGGGGAGAGAGAGAGTTATGGAGAGAGTTAGAGAGAGGGAGATTATTTCTTAATTAGGGAGAGAGAGAGAGAGGAGATTTTGTTTTAAGAGAGTTTGAGAGAGAGAGATTTTTATAGGAGAGAGAAAGGGAGAGGCGGTGGAGTCAAAGGCGGTGGAGGGAAATCTCTGGAAAAGCCACAGAAGAGAAGAGAAGAAAGGAGAAGAAACGAAAGGAAAAAGTAAAATAAAAAATATATTTATTAATATAATATTGGCCCAAAATTCGACTAACTCCGAACAGTCCCCAAAAATTACAGAAAATAGAGAATATTATCCTGAGACGTAATATGAAGACAGTTTACAGAAACTCAATCTGGTTTGCAAATTAAAAATCCCGGAGTGTCTCGCCGATACGGGCGACACCGGTTTGGCCGGATTTTCGATAAAATCAGAAAAATTCTCAAAAATACCCTAACGTAGAGAATACGATTCTAAGGCACATGGTGAAATCAGATTCTCAAAATATGACTCCGTTTGTGAAAGAAAAATCGTAAGGCCGGTTATCGGTAGCGGTCGACACCGACAACGGAGATTTTCCGAAATACCCCAGAAAAATTCCAGAAAATCGTGAAAAATCTCAAATATTAGAAAATAATTTTTGAAATTGAAATCAGCTCAATCGGACTACCACGGAGGTCAAATTGAAATCAGCTCAAAATTGAAATCAGCTCAATCTTATTTGGACAATTATTAGATCTAACAGTCAAGTCATTGATGTCATGTCTCTGAGACATCTTGCTCTATAGTGTTCACGATGGATCTACACAACTTGGGTTCATCTTGTAGAGTATACAACATCTCCTTCCCCATGCTATGACGAGGATCCCTTGGTAATTTTCCATTGCCCTTTTCCGACGGTGTTGATGTATCCCCCTCATCCAATTTTCTTATTGATATCGGATTTAGGTGAAGATTTGATACATGTCTCGCGTCATGCAAGACCAATGTCCACCACCCAATTATGTGAGACATAAGTAATCATCTTTGCATGCAAACAATACAAGGAATTGACCTCCTTATACTATAGTGGCAGTCGGCTCTGTAGACTCAGGTTTTGCCTCGTTTTTTTTCAATTAATTTTCTCATCTTTCACTTGCAGCATTCTTTTTTCATGTGGCTCGGCTTATCACAGTAGTGACACTTGAAATCTTTTCTGATTTAGATCTTTCCAATTGTTGGGAGAAACGAGATGGGAAAGAACAAAGAACACAAATCAACCACACAATCAAAGATATTAGAAATTTATGTGAAAATTTTAAATTAGAAAAAATCCCAGAGCCGCCAAATCCACTATTATTAAAGAGATTACAGGAGGAGGAGAAGATAGAACCTCACAGTCGCTTTGTTTTTTACAATGATATACGCTCGCCTCTTTATCATCACCCTTATGATGATACATCTTCTTTTACAGAGAAAACTAGGTTACAATTTGTGAACTCTCCAAACTGTCCTTGATACATGACTCGAGTTTAACGGGTCGCGAAGCTTCCAGGCTAAACCACTTCGTCATTGTGCAAATCCAAGACCCTTCCCGCATTACCACTTTGGAGTGCTCCTCCGAAGTGATGTCAAACTGCTACTCCATAGCGAGACTCCGACCATGCCCGTAACATGAAACTCCAAGCTCGCTCAACCTTTTTTCGGGAGCGATTTGTTTTCACTCCGGGATCCTCAAAAAACTTCACAAAGTGGTTTAGCTTTTGGGGGGTCTCACCCCCTTCCAATCCTCACAGTAATCTGACCGCGCAAGTCGATCCGCCTAATACTCTGCGTAGGACGACAATCTATTAAGACAATGATTAGGCTCCACAACTCCCACATAGGGAGCTTCCACGGTCTTGTGCCTACCTCTGAAAATTTCTCCCCCACTTCTTTATAACAAAAGCTTCTGATGGTGAAGTGCCTGATGCTTTCCTCCTCGTCTTTTTATTCAAAAGCTTCTGGTTTCAAGGTCCATGTGACCACTTCAGGCACTGAGCTGCTTAGAGACAACCAAGATCTCGTAGCCATATGTGGGGACCTAAGTAATAGAAGTGCTTGCAATTCATCTTTAATAATCATTTTCATAAAATATAGCTAATAATTCATTTTAATGCTCCACTATAGAACTCCATTCTTTACATTTTAGATTCACAAGATTTGGATCAAGAAATTTCTGTTCCTGAGAGTCTTTGCTTCATAAAGACCTTCCAACTTGCTTCACATAGACCTTCCAACTTTTTCTACAGAGAGCGGGTTGAACATTCTGTAGAGACATAATGAAACACACTATCATCCAACCATTGCCGACTCTTCTTGCAAAGGTGTAGGTAGATCCTTGCAAAACAGCAAATCCTTTGTCCTAGTACTTTCAACGATGAAACGCCCACGAGTCTTAACCATTTCGTGATATGTGTCTAAACGAGAGAAAAAAGTGTTTTATTGCTTGAACTATACAATGTTGACAATTTAGGCTTGAATGAAGACCTCTTACTACTTAATCTTGCATTTTTACCAATATTGACAGGTCACGAATTGAACTTGGAATGAATTTCGTGGCACACGCTATCAAACAAGCATGATTTAGATTAAATTCTTAATTATGATGATATATTTGAATTATATTGGAAACTTTTAAATCCTTTTGTGAGGAGCTAGAACAACCAATGAAGCTATACGTGTGATCCGACTCCAAATTCAATCTTTATTAAAATCTAAGCTTTGTTTGTGCAAATTGGAAGACACCAAGCTAGGGTGAGGACTTTTTTAGGAGGCGACCTCACTCATTTATCACCCCTAACTCTTCAACATAATCTCTGGCTTCGACACACATTAGTTTTCTAAATGAGAATACTGTTTTTTAATACATCTTTACTATTATAATCAAAACCCTTGTAAGTCTATTTTGATTTTGACTCGAGTTCGTACCACGTTCAAATTAAATCTACTCATCTATTTACAAATTCTAAATAGATTTTGAAATCTAATCATACATTTATATACTCATCTCATAAGGGTTTTTAAAATAAAAAATAATATTTATTAGATAGAGAATCAAAGAATTCAACATACACATATATCTTCATGATTACATATATCTAAAATTTCTCATTGTCATCTTTCTTTCTCTCTCTTATTATAGGTCAAAAAGAAAGTGTATAAAAGTTACAATACCCAAAAATCTACTCATACAATTTACGTTTATCTTTCAAAAAAGTTTATAATAATAAGTAAATATTGTAAGTATATAAAATAGTAGATGATCACCATACCTCTTCACATTCTTCCTTATAAATGCATAAATATATGAGTTAGTGGGTGACCTCTTCACCTTCTCCCTTGTAAACACATATTGTGAATGTATGATATTGAGTGACCTTTTCATCTTCCTCCTTGTAACCTATACTCTACATGCGCATAAATAGAGGTACAAAGAAGAATGAAATACACATAAGTTTGAGAACAATTTCTCTTGGCTTTTTCCTCTAATTCCTCTAAAATTTCTCTTAATTTCATAATACGTTATCAACACGAGGGTTTAAGCAACGGAGGAGCAAGAGGTATTGGATTAACAAGAAGGCTCTAAGTAACGAAGGATCAAGGTATACAAAATTTTCGTAATTCCTGTTCATATATAATTTTTGAATCTTCTCTAAGAAAATGAATATTTTAAAGTTAGTTCATAAATTGTTAGGATTGATATTGGATCAAGCACGACATCTACTCTCTATTTTTGTTGTACTTTCTCATCCATTTAGAATTTCTAAAAACTTCTAGAGTTTTCCTATATAAACCATTGTGTGTAGTCTTTCCTTACATTGTAAAAGAGCCTTCACGAGCCACTCGCTACATAAGTGGTCAAAAAGTACTTTTCAAAACTACTAGTAGTCTCAATGCGAGTCGCCGCAAAGTACTTTCAATGAAATGGTCTTTACTTTTGGTATGCTGTAGTGAACCTCCACGAAGCGCCCATGAGTCTTAACCATTGTGTGATATCTTTCTAAACGAGAGAAAAACGTGTTTTGTTGCTTGAGCTATACTTTGTTGACAATTTAGACTTGAATGAAGACCTCTTATTACCTAGTCTTGCATTTTTACCAATATTGACAAGTTACGAATTGAACTTGGAATGAATTTCGTGGCACATGCCACAAAACCAGTGTGATTTAGATTAAATTCTTAATTAAGGATGAAGGACTCGGGTACCATCCCAAAAGACTAGTCTTTTAGGTGGAGTTGCCCAAATCCTTATATTCTCAAGACCATCCCCACGTCTAGCCGATGTGAGTATTTGTTCGACCCAAATCCCAACAATCCCCCTCGAATAAAGAGTCTCCCCTCCCTGCAAGCTCAACTATCTTCACACTGGAAGATGAAATTGTAACACCCCGTTCCTGGAATACGTACGTAGATACGTATTCTGATTTTTCTAACATATTTTTTTGATTTATCTTGTATTTGTTTCTATTCTATGATTATTGGTGTGCTTGCGTTATATTGGATTTGGATTCGTGGACTCGGAGTCAGCCCTAGTCTGAACCGGGGACCCGAACTTAGTGCTTCGCTCGATTTGGCCTTTCTGCTAATCCGATTTGACCGATTTTAGTTTTAAACATTGTTTTCCAACATTTTGGATTTTTCATGATTTTCTGGAATTTTTCAGAATTATTTGCAAAATCTCCAAAACCGGTGTCGGTCGGTATCGCTGACTGATTCCCGGATTTTTAATTTCCAAATGGGATTGAATTTTCAGAAACGGCTTTCACAGTACATCTTAGAATATCATTTCCTATCTAAATTCATTTTTCGAGATTTTTCAGAATTTATCGAAAATCCACCGGTTTTGGCGTCGACCGGTACCGCCGGAAGATTCCAGGATTTTTAATTTAAAATCTACATTGAATTTCTCGAATCTGATTTCATCGGGCATCTTAAAATATTATTTTCTATTTTTGAGAATTTTTCGGAACGTTTCTGAAACAGTCAAATTTTCGCCTTATTTAAATAATAATATTTTTACTGGCGATTTATTATCGGGCTTTTCCATCCTCTACTCTCCTACTTTATACTACAGAAATTTTAATAAATAAAATGGATAATAATAAAATTTTTTAAATATTTTATTTCTTTTAATTTCTTATTTTTCTCAATTTTCTTACTTTTATTTCATTTTCTTTTATTATCATTAATTCCTTCCCCCCTAATTACCGGCTTTAACCACGACCATTGCCGCCCGCAGCCGCAGCCGCCCGACAGCCATGGGCTGCCGCAGCCCTACCACCATCCCCTAAACCATCAACCCATTCCTCCCATTCTCTATTAAACCAATTCATTCTCCAATCAACACAAAAATCAAAATCAAAATCAAAAGAAAATCAACCAAACTTCATCTTCCTCCTCACAACTCCACTCACGCACCCACTCTAGGCCGCCGCCTCCACCTTCACCACCACCACCTCGGCCACTTCTAAAACACCCAATCAACTCCCCAACACCTCCTCTTCACACTACCATCTTCTTCAACCTCCAACAACCTTCCTCCTCCTCCAATTTCAACAAAAACCCATCAACCTTCTTCCTTCTCTTTTCCAAAATTCAACCTCATCTCCACCAAATTCTTCATTCCAACTAACCCAACAACATCTCCTCTTCCTTCTCTACTTCCCACAACTTCCAATCATCACCACAACCACCACAACAACCACCACCACCATCTTCCACCACCACCAAAACAACCCAACAACAACAACAAAAACAAAGCAACTCCTCCTCCTCCCCCCAACCCCGCGCGCGCGTGCCCAGCATCCCGGCGCCGCCGCCGCCGCCGCCGCCGCGCCGGCCGGCCACCGCCGGCGGTGGGAGCCGATCCCTCCTCCTCCATTTTTCTTTTCCTTTCTTTCTTTCTTTCTTCTTTTCTTTCTTTATTCCCTTCATTCTAACTTCAAATATTCCCTAAATAATCACAAATTCTCTCATTCCAAAAATACACCCCACCATTCCCTCAAACTACTTCCCCATATTTACATCTATACCCTCCTCCTTTTAATTCCAAACAAATTTCAAAATATACCATATTTTCTCTCTCTTTTTCCTACAATCTTCTCTCTCCTCTCTCATTCACTCTCTAATAATTTTTATAAATATTTATAAATATATATTATTACGGGCTAGTGGATTCTCGTGCGGGTCGCCGATTTTCAGACTTTAACCGGTATTTTCGTCCCAGTTTCAGGCGAGTGCTTACTATTACTTTAAAAATAATTACCCTAGTATTTATATCATGATATTGACTTGTGGACATTTTAAAATGCCTAATACGGGCCCTGCTAATTTTAGTACATAATTGTCATGCCATATTTAATTTCGATAATTGTTCCGATAATTATCATGCTATATTTAATTCCAATAATTGTCATGCTATATTCCGATAATTGTTATATTTAATTCCGATAATTAGCATGCTATATTTAAATCCAATAATTTCCATACCATAATTAATTTCGATAATTGCTACATTTAATTCCGATAATTGCCATGTTATATTTAATTCCAACAATTGTCATACTATATTTAATTTCAATAATTATCATATTTAATTCTGATAATTGCCATGCTATATTTAATTCTAATAATTACCCTGCTATATTAATTCCAATAATTTTCACGCTATATTTGACATCGGTATTTATCATGCTATAGTTGACACCGATATTTGCCATGCTACACTTGACCCGTGACATCTGACACCAGCACTCGGTATTTACACCGGCACTTGGCACGTTACACTTGATACATGATATATGACACCGGTACTCGGTATTTACACCGGTACTCGGTACTTACACCAACCCTTGCTATGCTATATTTGACACCGGTACTTTCCATGCTATATTTGATATATGATACTTGAGACCAGTACTTGCCATGTTATATTTGACACATGACACCGGATATTGGTACTTGCCCTGCTATATTTGACACTTGATATATGACACCGGTATTTGACATGCTATATTTGCCACCTGATGTATATATAACATCTGACACCTGGCACCTGTATTACCTGGCATATTCAAGATTATTATGTGACCAGACATCTGGCACTCCTGTACACTTGTATCTCCTGTACTCCTGTATCTCCTGAGCTCCTGTACTCCTGAACCCCTGAAAAAGGGTGACTCCTGATATTATACTCCTGATATTATACTCCTGTTAACTCCTGTAGTTGGATAATCATGATTATACTGTATACACTTGTGGACATTATCTTTGGGCAACATATATAATAAAATACTCAACTTTCACTGGGTGGGGGAAACTGATGGACACCGGTTGATGTCATATTTATAATGGTATCTGAAGTGTCGTGTGGGGCGCGTAATGATAAGTCCCCGGAAGCAGTAGCCTGAATCTGAAGTGTCGTGTGGGGCGCGTAATGATAAGTCCCCGGAAGCAGTAGCCTGTACTCCTGAGCATAGTCCCTAGCTGAGATGGGACCCACTATAAATATGAGCCATCAGATTTATCAGTTTCCAAATAATAACTCATCTTATTCATAAGTGGATGTATGTGTGCCGGTTAGCACATACAAAAGCATATGAATCGGATGAATAACATAAAACAACCAAACAGTAGTAATGTTAGGAACGTGTGATATTTGGTCTCTCCTTTGTTCGGGTCCTGATACTCACATATCAGACTCGGGTAAGTTCTACAGAGTGCGAACTCTAGTATGGACTATCAGTGATGTGAGACACTGGTAGGGAGGCGATTAAAATATCAGATGGTACTGACTATTATTGCTGGATTAATTAAAATGCTATACTTTTATATTCTCCAGTTTCAGTATTATGTTCTGAGTCGACACCCTGCATTATGACATGATATACGTGGCACAAGGATTATTACTGACACACCTTAGTTCTGTTACCCTGAGGGCAGCTCAAGTTGTATGAACTCAGATGATGGTGACACCGGATATGTGGTATATAGATAAGGGTTTCCTTGTTTGGATTATCCCCTTGACGTATCACTCCATGAATCCATAATCTGAGCTTATATAACTAGTTTTGTCCATGTTTATATTTATCACATGTTGCCATATTTGTCGCATGATTATGTATACTTATGCTCTCTACACCGTATTTCATGCATGCTTTCCGATTCAGATTTACTGATATACATGCATTTACTTGATCTCGGATTTACTGTCATTTTCCTTATATTACTTGTCATTTCCTGTACCTGCATGCCTGGACCACATCACTTGATCTTGTACACGTGTGCCTGTTATGCACGCCATCTGGCTTCATTCTTTGTACTCGCTGGGGTTACTAACAACCCTGGATTCTCATGTCCAGATCCTGGAATCTGGACCATAGCCTTGTTGTACCTGATCTGAGTAGCGCAGCGGGAGCGTGGATTAGTAGGTACCTACCTGGACCCTCTTCCTTCTCGCCTCTTCTTGATCGGCTCGCGAGATTTTCATCTTGCCACTCGTGAGTACTTTCCAGTATTTCATATTGTGCATCCTGCTTTTGTGCCTCTTAGTGATCATATATTCTTCAGATATTATATCATGCCTTGTGATAACTATGTGCTGGTGTTATTATTGCTGGATTGTATATCACCACTGTGCTTCCGTACTCTGACCCCTGCCTGTATTGATGCTTAGCGTATATACGTTAGGGTATTTCTGACCTTCGTATATACGTCGCAGTAACGTCTCCGTACCCTCCGGATCGGGGCGTTACAGGGTGGTATCAGAGCCTAGGCTCTCACATCCTCGGTACAATGCATGAGTCGTGGTTATATAATCCAACTGCAAGTACAAAGTTATCTATTCCCTCTTGATCGTCCTTTCCTTGATTCTTGAAATTTCTTCCATCCTTTTCCATTTCCAATTCATTTCATTCTTATACCAACTCAAGATATGAATAAACTAGTAGGGTAGCAGCAAGACAGATGTGGTTCACTATCATTATGTTCTGGTATTCTTAACCTCTGGTGCATCACCTGGTCTTATATTGGATGGTTCTTCGGCCTCGCATCTTATTCTAGTGTATGTGGATACATCACGGGGAAATCAGCACAGCAAGTGGATAGTCATCACTTATATAATCAGACAGACCGTATCATTACATGAGGAACATCGGTATGGAACAGTATTTCAGATTTAGGGCTTCTACCAGACAGAGTTATGGAGACAGCATTCGGGACTCGTTTCGATTATTGCGATTCTTGATCGTGTTCTCAGAGCCACCAGCTTCTAGCAGTTTTTATGGATTTGATGGACTACGGACCCCGCTAGCCTCGCCAAGCGAGGGTTGTGTTCTAGTCACCTATGGACCTAACCAGGTGTGGGCTTCGCTGCACCCTGGTGCTTAGCATTTAGCGTTGTGTTACGCGCTGGCTTCGCTGCGTGAGCTCCGCCAAGTGCGAGCCTCGTATAGCGTTAGCTCCGCTACACCCTAATGCTTAACGCCTGAGATGTGTTACGCGATGGTCTTACCTAGGCTTGGTTCCGTCCGTGGCTGGTCCCTTCAGTGCTTTGCACTCTAGCCGTTCCTCGGACTTCTTCTGCCTTGTATGTTTTCATGGATCCGATGTACAGGATTTTCTCGCTGTATCTGAGCTATTGCCGTGATCCGTATGAACAGGGGTGGCTCAACCTCTAGGCGAATGAGGCAGTCGCCTAGGGCCCCAAATATAATGGGGCCTCCAAAATTATAGTGTAAATTAATATTTAACTAAAATAAGAAATAAAAAATATAGAAAATATTTTTTTGTTTGTTCAAGTGGGCGTTCCGGAGTGGTTATCGGACATGACTAGAAATTGTGTGGGCTTTGCCTGCGCGAGTTTGAATCCTGTCATCCACGCTTTTTTTATTTTTTTTCCCCTCTTCATTTTTTATATTAACAGGAAAAGCATGAGTTTCTTCCACTTTCCCAAGCTAATATCCTCCACTCCCTATACTATTTAATTATAATTAAAGAGGAGTTTCTTCCACTTCCTCAGATGTCTTTTCCACTCTACCTAACTATTTAATTATAATTAGAGAATTTTTCAAAATTAAAACTCTCTCTCTGTGCAGCCTCGCTCTTCACCGCCCCCGTCGCCCAGACCTCAGACTGACGGCAGGTGTAACTACTCTATAGAAAAAGATACATTAGCAAAACTTGAATACAAAAACTTAATTAAAAATTTTGCTTCTTAAAAAGCTAGAAGAATTATTTTTCAATAAAATATTAATTAAATAAATATTAGTTAATATTAATTACTTTTTAAAGTATATTTTAAAAGGGCCTATTTGAAATTTTCGCCTAAGGTCTCCCTAGAAATTGAGCCGCTCCTGCGTATGAACGATCCATTCGGCCAACCTTGCAGAGATTGAGTATTCTTTAATGTTTCTTGTGCAGTCGGGTTGTCATTCAGAAGTCAGTATTCAGAATTCTTTATGGTTATTCTATATTCTCGGTTATGCCTTTCAGAGATTGCAATGCCCAGTATTCAGGAGTTCTTAATTATTGGTCTTCTTGATTCATGCTCAGTATTATCTGAGTTTTCTTTATCTTCGGTATTCTGGAGAAAGAGTGTGTATGCAGTATCAGTAATTCTACTATAGATTCCTTGTCAAGGACAGCTTCATGCCATGCGGGACTTTATATTATATTATGGATTTCTAGAGATTCTATATTATGGATTTCAGCACTATGGATTTTTATGGGTTTATCAGCTTTGCTTCGCAGTCCGAAAGAGCAGACGTCAGGTCAGTATTATTATGACACCGTCAGAGGATATATATATGGCAGTAGTGCAGAGATGTCTCAGTCTTGGGTTTATCATTCAGCCAATTTGTGGGAATTATCCTCAGTTACTCATATCTTGATTGGTATAAATCCTCATTCCTATTCCTTCTGTGTTCATATTCCCCTTATCGAAATTTCGAGGACGAAATTTTTGTAAGGTGGAAGGAATGTAACACCCCGTTCCTGGAATACGTACGTAGATACGTATTCTGATTTTTCTAACATATTTTTTTGATTTATCTTGTATTTGTTTCTATTCTATGATTATTGGTGTGCTTGCGTTATATTGGATTTGGATTCGTGGACTCGGAGTCAGCCCTAGTCTGAACCGGGGACCCGAACTTAGTGCTTCGCTCGATTTGGCCTTTCTGCTAATCCGATTTGACCGATTTTAGTTTTAAACATTGTTTTCCAATATTTTGGATTTTTCATGATTTTCTGGAATTTTTCAGAATTATTTGCAAAATCTCCAAAACCGGTGTCGGTCGGTATCGCTGACTGATTCCCTGATTTTTAATTTCCAAATGGGATTGAATTTTCAGAAATGGCTTTCACAGTACATCTTAGAATATCATTTCCTATCTAAATTCATTTTTCGAGATTTTTCAGAATTTATCGAAAATCCACCGGTTTTGGCGTCGACCGGTACCGCCGGAAGATTCCAGGATTTTTAATTTAAAATCTACATTGAATTTCTCGAATCTGATTTCATCGGGCATCTTAAAATATTATTTTCTATTTTTGAGAATTTTTCGGAACGTTTCTGAAACAGTCAAATTTTCGCCTTATTTAAATAATAATATTTTTACTGGCGATTTATTATCGGGCTTTTCCATCCTCTACTCTCCTACTTTATACTACAGAAATTTTAATAAATAAAATGGATAATAATAAAATTTTTTAAATATTTTATTTCTTTTAATTTCTTATTTTTCTCAATTTTCTTACTTTTATTTCATTTTCTTTTATTATCATTAATTCCTTCCCCCCTAATTACGGCTTTAACCACGACCATTGCCGCCCGCAGCCGCAGCCGCCCGACAGCCATGGGCTGCCGCAGCCCTACCACCATCCCCTAAACCATCAACCCATTCCTCCCATTCTCTATTAAACCAATTCATTCTCCAATCAACACAAAAATCAAAATCAAAATCAAAAGAAAATCAACCAAACTTCATCTTCCTCCTCACAACTCCACTCACGCACCCACTCTCGGCCGCCGCCTCCACCTTCACCACCACCACCTCCGGCCACTTCTAAAACACCCAATCAACTCCCCAACACCTCCTCTTCACACTACCATCTTCTTCAACCTCCAACAACCTTCCTCCTCCTCCAATTTCAACAAAAACCCATCAACCTTCTTCCTTCTCTTTTCCAAAATTCAACCTCATCTCCACCAAATTCTTCATTCCAACTAACCCAACAACATCTCCTCTTCCTTCTCTACTTCCCCACAACTTCCAATCATCACCACAACCACCACAACAACCACCACCACCATCTTCCACCACCACCAAAACAACCCAACAACAACAACAAAACAAAGCAACTCCTCCTCCTCCCCCCAACCCCGCGCGCGCGTGCCCAGCATCCCGGCGCCGCCGCCGCCGCCGCCGCCGCGCCGGCCGGCCACCGCCGGCGGTGGGAGCCGATCCCTCCTCCTCCATTTTTCTTTCCTTTCTTTCTTTCTTTCTTCTTTTCTTTCTTTATTCCCTTCATTCTAACTTCAAATATTCCCTAAATAATCACAAATTCTCTCATTCCAAAAATACACCCACCATTCCCTCAAACTACTTCCCCATATTTACATCTATACCCTCCTCCTTTTAATTCCAAACAAATTTCAAAATATACCATATTTTCTCTCTCTTTTTCCTACAATCTTCTCTCTCCTCTCTCATTCACTCTCTAATAATTTTTATAAATATTTATAAATATATATTATTACGGGCTAGTGGATTCTCGTGCGGGTCGCCGATTTTCAGACTTTAACCGGTATTTTCGTCCCAGTTTCAGGCGAGTGCTTACTATTACTTTAAAAATAATTACCCTAGTATTTATATCATGATATTGACTTGTGGACATTTTAAAATGCCTAATACGGGCCCTGCTAATTTTAGTACATAATTGTCATGCCATATTTAATTTCGATAATTGTTCCGATAATTATCATGCTATATTTAATTCCAATAATTGTCATGCTATATTCCGATAATTGTTATATTTAATTCCGATAATTAGCATGCTATATTTAAATCCAATAATTTCCATACCATAATTAATTTCGATAATTGCTACATTTAATTCCGATAATTGCCATGTTATATTTAATTCCAACAATTGTCATACTATATTTAATTTCAATAATTATCATATTTAATTCTGATAATTGCCATGCTATATTTAATTCTAATAATTACCCTGCTATATTAATTCCAATAATTTTCACGCTATATTTGACATCGGTATTTATCATGCTATAGTTGACACCGATATTTGCCATGCTACACTTGACCCGTGACATCTGACACCAGCACTCGGTATTTACACCGGCACTTGGCACGTTACACTTGATACATGATATATGACACCGGTACTCGGTATTTACACCGGTACTCGGTACTTACACCAACCCTTGCTATGCTATATTTGACACCGGTACTTTCCATGCTATATTTGATATATGATACTTGAGACCAGTACTTGCCATGTTATATTTGACACATGACACCGGATATTGGTACTTGCCCTGCTATATTTGACACTTGATATATGACACCGGTATTTGACATGCTATATTTGCCACCTGATGTATATATAACATCTGACACCTGGCACCTGTATTACCTGGCATATTCAAGATTATTATGTGACCAGACATCTGGCACTCCTGTACACTTGTATCTCCTGTACTCCTGTATCTCCTGAGCTCCTGTACTCCTGAACCCCTGAAAAAGTGTGACTCCTGATATTATACTCCTGATATTATACTCCTGTTAACTCCTGTAGTTGGATAATCATGATTATACTGTATACACTTGTGGACATTATCTTTGGGCAACATATATAATAAAATACTCAACTTTCATTGGGTGGGGGAAACTGATGGACACCGGTTGATGTCATATTTATAATGGTATCTGAAGTGTCGTGTGGGGCGCGTAATGATAAGTCCCCGGAAGCAGTAGCCTGAATCTGAAGTGTCGTGTGGGGCGCGTAATGATAAGTCCCCGGAAGCAGTAGCCTGTACTCCTGAGCATAGTCCCTAGCTGAGATGGGACCCACTATAAATATGAGCCATCAGATTTATCAGTTTCCAAATAATAACTCATCTTATTCATAAGTGGATGTATGTGTGCCGGTTAGCACATACAAAAGCATATGAATCGGATGAATAACATAAAACAACCAAACAGTAGTAATGTTAGGAACGTGTGATATTTGGTCTCTCCTTTGTTCGGGTCCTGATACTCACATATCAGACTCGGGTAAGTTCTACAGAGTGCGAACTCTAGTATGGACTATCAGTGATGTGAGACACTGGTAGGGAGGCGATTAAAATATCAGATGGTACTGACTATTATTGCTGGATTAATTAAAATGCTATACTTTTATATTCTCCAGTTTCAGTATTATGTTCTGAGTCGACACCCTGCATTATGACATGATATACGTGGCACAAGGATTATTACTGACACACCTTAGTTCTGTTACCCTGAGGGCAGCTCAAGTTGTATGAAATCAGATGATGGTGACACCGGATATGTGGTATATAGATAAGGGTTTCCTTGTTTGGATTATCCCCTTGACGTATCACTCCATGAATCCATAATCTGAGCTTATATAACTAGTTTTGTCCATGTTTATATTTATCACATGTTGCCATATTTGTCGCATGATTATGTATACTTATGCTCTCTACACCGTATTTCATGCATGCTTTCCGATTCAGATTTACTGATATACATGCATTTACTTGATCTCGGATTTACTGTCATTTTCCTTATATTACTTGTCATTTCCTGTACCTGCATGCCTGGACCACATCACTTGATCTTGTACACGTGTGCCTGTTATGCACGCCATCTGGCTTCATTCTTTGTACTCGCTGGGGTTGCTAACAACCCTGGATTCTCATGTCCAGATCCTGGAGTCTGGACCATAGCCTTGTTGTACCTGATCTGAGTAGCGCAGCGGGAGCGTGGATTAGTAGGTGCCTACCTGGACCCTCTTCCTTCTCGCCTCTTCTTGATCGGCTCGCGAGATTTTCATCTTGCCACTCGTGAGTACTTTCCAGTATTTCATATTGTGCATCCTGCTTTTGTGCCTCTTAGTGATCATATATTCTTCAGATATTATATCATGCCTTGTGATAACTATGTACTGGTGTTATTATTGCTGGATTGTATATCACCACTGTGCTTCCGTACTCTGACCCCTGCCTGTATTGATGCTTAGCGTATATACGTTAGGGTATTTCCGACCTTCGTATATACGTCGCAGTAACGTCTCCGTACCCTCCGGATCGGGGCGTTACAGAAATGCTCCATCGAGATCCAACACGCCCATTGCAAAGGAGCACCACTGTCAAATTTCTCAAGAGCCCAACATTAACTTCACAGGGACCTATTGCACCTTTTTGCGCCAGTGGGGTGGCCAGACCATTGCGCCTTTGCGCCATTGGGGATCTACATCGTCGAACATCACCCACACACACGACTAAGTTCGGGGCATGGCTTTTATACCACTTGAAGGACTCGGGGTACCATCCCAAAAGACTAGTCTTTTAGGTGGAGTTGCCCAAATCCTTATATTCCCAAGACCATCCCCACGTCTAGCCGATGTGGGACTATTTGTTCAACCCAAATCCCCACAAAGGCGATATACTTGATTTATATTGGAAACTTTTAAATCCTTGTGTGGGGAGCTAGAACAACCAATGAAGCTACATGGGTGACTCCGAGTCCAAATTCAATCTCTACTAAAATCTAAGCTTTGTTTGTGCAAATTGGAAGACACCAAGATAGGGTGTGGACTTTTTTTAGGAGGCGATCTCAGTCATTTATCAGCCCTATCTCTTCAACATAATCTTTGAGTTCGACCCACATTAGTTTTCTAAATGTGAATACTTTTTTTTTAATACATCTTTACTATTATAACCAAAATCCTTGGAAGTCTATTTTGATTTTGACTCGCGTTCATATCACGTTCAAATTAAATCTATTCATCTATTTATAAACTCTAAATAGATCTTGAAATATAGTCATACATTTGTATCTTCACCTCATAAGAATTTAAAAATAAAAAATAACATTTATTAAATAGAGAATCAAAGAATTCAACATACACATATCTCTTCATGATTACCTATCTAAAATTTCTTATTGTCATCTATCTCTCTCTCTTATTATATGTCAAAAAGAAAGTGAATAGAAAAGTTACAATACCCAAAAATCTAATCATACAATTTACATCTATATCTCAAAAAAGTTTTTAATAATAAAAAAATTGTTATAAATATATAAAATAGTAGATGATCACTATACGTCTTCACATTTTTCTTTATAAATGCATGTTATGAATGCATGAGTTAGTGGGTGACCTCTTCACCTTCTCCCTTATAAATGCATATTGTGAATGTATGAGATAGTGGGTGGCCGCTTGCCTATAAATAGAGGCTACAAAGAAGATTGAAATACACACAAGTTTGAGGACAATTTCTCTTAAATTTTCCCTCACATTCTTCTAAAATTGCTCTTAATTTCATAATTAAAACAACATTTATAGGGAATCTCTATTTTGAAAAAGAATTTTGAAATAAAAGAAAGAACATTTATGAAGGACTTGGGGCGACATCCCAAAAACTAGCCTTCTAAGTAGAGTTGCCTAAATCCTTATATATCCAAGACCTTCCCCATGTCTAGCCGATGTGAGACTATTTGTTCGACCCAAATCCCAATAATTCCCCCAAGAGTCTTCCTGCAAGCTCAACTATTTTAACACGGAAGATCAAATGCTCCATCGAGATCACAAATCTTCACCGCGTGGGAAGGACATGCCTTACATGAAACACCATCTACATTGCAAGGGATGTTGCATGCCGATTGCAAAGGAGTACCACCACTAAATTTCTCGAGTGCCTAACATTAGCTTCACTGGGGTCTACTGCGCCTTTTTTACGCCATTGGGATGATCATACCCATTGCGCCTTTTGCCCCATTAGGGGATCAACATCATCAAATATCACCCACACACAAGACTAAGTTCAGGGCATGACTCTGATACTAATTGAAGGACTTGGGGCACTATCTCAAAAGACTAGCTTTTTAGGCGGAGCTACCTAAATCTTTATATATCCAACACCATTCCATGTTTAGTCGATGTCAAATTATTTATTCGGCCCAAATCTCAACTATTTATTAGAGAGAGAAAGTATGATACTTATCCCAAAAAAGAAGATGAAAAGTTTTCTTTTTTCATTCAAGATTAAAATTCTCTTAGAGTCATAGCAAAATGTCTTTAAAGAGAGTTATAATTTTTTTAATAAAATTTATTTTACATAAATTCTATTTTTGTTGTATGTACGCTGCGTGCCCAAAATCTAATAAGAGTGTAACCTCTTACAACTCACTCTCGCCTCTTCACCCCCTCACTGGCTCCAAATGAGAATACTTGTTCACATGCATTATCAAATAGATGGCTCAGATTCAATTTGGTTTTTAAAGATGTACCTCTAGTATCTCAACAAGTGCATCGATAATTTTAGACATTAACTAATATTTTTCGTATCTTGTACCCTCAATTCCCAACCCCTCCACCCCAAAAAAAAAAAAAAAATAGTATCAAGAAAATTTTATAATCTTGTAATGAATTTCCAACCGTTTTGAAATCTATATAATTCAAATCAATCTTTTTAATATAGTGGGAATTTTTATTAAAATCTTTATAGTATATTTTCACTGAAATCTATATCAACTAATCATAATTAAATCTTATGAAACCTAACTGCATCTATTTATATTAGAATAGATCAACAAATGTTAAAACACTCAACTCTCTATTTAAGGTATGTTTATTTATTCCTCTAGATTTATTTTGGCTGCATATATTATAGATCTTGTATTCTATAGGTGTTGAGATAGCAGTGGGGCACTAGAAATAGACTGGCTGTGGAATTGGCTGGGTTTTGGTTCGGACTCGCATGAAGACTTGCTTGTTTGCTCGAAAGAAATCTCGAAGTGCAAGAAGTGATTCCTCTTCAGACTCTTCGGTTATTTGCTTCACATTGAAGGGTCTGTTTGGTTGTCGTAACTGACCGTAATTCGTAGTTGTAATTGGTAAAGTCTTTTACAATTGTAAACAAGTTACATATATGTAAAGATTACGGTGTTTGGTTGGTAATATAAAATTGTAAAGTGAGAAAGTGTATTGTACTTTACGGTGTTTGGTTGTCGTAATGTATAAGTCGTAAGTGAAAAAGTTGACCACAAAATTAACTATTTGGTGATTTTAAAAGTTTTAATACTACAAATAAATATTAAAAAAGTTAAATATTAAAAAATTTTAATATTAATATAAAAAAATATTACAAATTTGTATGACCACAAAATTAGCTGTAACTGGGCTGAAAGCGGGTGGTAACTGGGTTGCAAATGAGTGTTAGTTGAGTTACGTAAGTCTTTTACGAATTACGGTCCAAACAAACGCCGTAGTTATAACTGGGTAGTAAGTCATTTACGAATTACGGAGTTTTACGCGAAACAAACGGCTCCGAAGAGGAATTTAAAAGATGTTGAAGTGACTTTGATGTGTCCTATATAGGCATATCTCACATAAGATTATTTTAGAAATTTTATTCAAGTCAAAGTAGAATGGAACACTGAAAAATTTGGGGTGGATTACATTAAATCTGATTTCTATATTTATTTTTATAATTGTTTAAAATCAAATCATTTAACTAGCAAACAATGCTAGAAATACAAGTAGATATTATAGGGGGACAGTTTTTTTTGTTAAAAACTAACAGGTGAAATTCTAAAACTAGGGGTTGTTTTACTTGGAAGGACCCCGAAGTGACTCCTATTTAAACTCTTTGGTTGTTTGTTTCGCGCTAAAGGGAAGGGACTTCGGTAAATTCTATGTGGATCCTATGTGACACGTCTCGTTGGACTACTTCGAAAATTGTATTCAGATCATAATAGACTGATAGACACATAAATGTGGGATATATATCACACCAAATCTTTTATCCAGTTTTTTTTTTCTTCTTTTTCTTTTAGAAAAACAAATCATTTAACTAGCAAATAATGCTAGAAATACAAATAGACATTACTTGAAGATGACATTTTTAAGTTAAAAAAAAATGAAATTCTACAAGTACATCATGCTCTTAGAAATTTGTACGCAAACACCACCCAAAATGATCAGTGAAGTACTCACAGAAGTACTCACAGACTCTTGACTCTTGACGTACTTAAGATCCGTGGAAAATACTTCGGATACATCGGCCTCTTCCGAGCAAACAAACAGCCCCTTGATCTAAATTTTTTTTTGATTCAAACAAAAACCAGAAGCAAATACCAGAGTACCCAAAGACCTATAAAGTACTTCAGATCTGAGAAAGAGACTTTGTGTACTTCAGCCTCTTCCTAGCAACAAACGAGCCAAGCTTTAGTCTAGGGGGCTGTTTGTTTCCCCGCAAAAGGCCGCAAAATCGTAAGTTGTAAAACCTCTTTTCCATTTTCCGCTGTTTGTTTCGCTGCAAAATAACTTGCAAAATACAATTCTCATTTCCCACTTGCAGTTGCTACAGTTAAATTTGTGGTCAAGTAAATCTCACTTTTACACTCACATTTTCCCACTTGCAAATGCTACATTTAATTTTGTGGTCATGTAAATTTCACTTTTAGTATACTTGCAGTCCTAAAGCAGTTACTTTGATAATCAATATATAATTTAATATTATTAAATATTTAATATTTTAATATTTTTAATAGTGTTTAATTTCTTATCTAATTATTTTATATTTGTATTTTTAAGTTTTTTAATTATTTTTAATATTGTTTTAATATTTAATATTTAATTATTTTAATTTAATTTTTTTATTTAATATTGTTATTTAATACTTTATTATTTTATTAATATTTACACCAATTTTCTTAATATTTTATTTAGATTTAATATTTTATTAATATAACAATAATATGTTTTAATATAAAATAATAGACTGGAATCGCCATAAGCACCGAGTTGATCAATGTGATTCGCCCCAGAAGAAAGAGATGAAAAGTTTTCCAATGGTAAGCCTGTGTAACACCCTATCCTCCAGGTCACTGAAATCTGTTACACGACATCTTAATCCCCAAATATTTCCAAACAACCTCCGAAGGGGCCGTTTGTTTTGCGTAAAACTCCGTAATTCGTAAATGACTTACTACCCAGTTACAACTACGGCATTTGTTTGGACCGTAATACGTAAAAGACTTACGTAACTCAACTAACACTCACTTGCAACCCAGTTACCACTCACTTACAGCCCAGTTACAGTTAATTTTGTGGTCATACAAATTTGTAATATTTTTTTATATTAATATTAAAATTTTTTAATATTTAACTTTTTTAATATTTATTTGCAGTATTAAAACTTTTAAAATCACCAAATAGTTAATTTTGTGGTCAACTTTTTCACTTACGACTTATACATTATGACAACCAAACACCGTAAAGTACAATACACTTTCTCACTTTACAATTTTATATTACCAACCAAACACCTTAAAATTTACATACATGTAACTCATTTATAATTGTAAAAGACTTTACCAATTATAACTACGAATTACGGTCAGTTATGATAACCAAACAGACCCGAACAGTTGAAATATCTGGGAGCACAGTATCATATATTTCTCAAGCCAAACTTACGTGCACGAACTTGACCATATGTATTCCACCAACGATTTTAATTTGTTGTAGGACAACCTCTTCGTCTGTTAGTTTGCCAGTCTATTCAAATGTAAAAGCACTCCTCAATTAAAGCCACACATGCATGTTTATTGGTTTAGTTGGACTAGCTTACTCAATCAAGACAAAGGTTGACGAATCTTCCACCGGCAACAAGGGCCTGTTTGTTTCGTTGCAAAACGTCGCAAGTCGTAAGTCGTAAAATGAGAATGGAAAAAGTGAACTGTAGCAGAGAAAATATATTGTGTTTTACGGTGTTTGGTTGATAAAGTGAAGTGTAAATGGAAAAGTATATTGTGTTTTACGGTGTTTGGTTAATAAAGTGAAAGTGTAAATGGTAAAGTATATTGTGTTTTACGGTGTTTGGTTGGTAATATAAAAGTGTAAGTGAAAAAGTTGACCACAAAATTAACTGTAACAGTGATTTAAATATTATAAATACTATTAAATTAAATCTACTATTGCAAATTAAATTGTATTAATAAATTTGAGATAAAAAATTAATAATCTTAATATTTTATTTATAACAATAATATTAATAAAATATTAGTATAAATAGTAAAATATTACTAAAATATTAACTAAATAAATAATAAAAATTTTAAAAAAAATCTAAAGAACATTAATAAAATTTTAAGAATACTAATAAAATATAAATATTAAAAAATGTTACAACAATAATAAAATATAGTTATAATATTATAATATTAAAAATACTTGAAAATTATTATAATATAAATTTTATTATAATATTATTGTAATATTATAGAAATATAAAATTATTAAATTAAAATATAATTATAATTTAATAATAAATTATCATTATAGTATTATTATACTGAATTATTATTACAATATTAACATAATAAAACATTAATATAATAATAAAATATATTATGATATTAATAAAGTAATTTTTTATATTAAAAATAAATAATTAAATATATAGTAATTTTATATTAAAGTATAATACTGTTATATTAATAAAATATTAACTCTAAATAAAATAATAAAAAATGGAATAAGTATTAATAAAATAATAAAATATTAAATTAAAATAGTAAAATATTAAATATTAAAACAATAAAAAAGTCAAAGATTAAAAATATAAAATAATTAAATAATTAAATAAAAAATTGAACACTATTAAAATATTAAATATTTAATAATATTTAATTATATATTGATTATCAAGTAACTGTTTTGAACTGTAAGTATACTACAAGTGACAGTTACATGACCACAAAATTAACTGTAGCAACTGAAAGTGGGAAAATATGAGTGTAAAAGTGAGATTTACATGACCACAAATTTAACTGTAGCAACTGCAAGTGGGAAAAGAAGAGTTGCAAAAGTGTTTTGCATTTTGTATTTTGCAAACGAAACCAAACAACTTTAAATGTAAAGTTGCAAAACTTTTTGCATTTTGCAAACGTTTTGCAACTTACCAAACGCGCCCCGATCTGTTTAATTTTCTTTGGCTTTTGCTTGATCCATTTACATATTGGACTTGGATTCTAAGACTATTCTTCACTTGATAGATTTACAAAATTATAATTTATGTTAATTTCTTTTACACACTGTCTAAAGATCTAGATCCAATACAGATGAGCACATAACATATACCAAGAATAAATTACTAACTACATTAATAAGTAAAACATGTTTGCTATTTAATCAAAAGTGTACTTTGTTCCATTTTATAATAATAATGAGAGATGTTATAGTTCCCAATATGATTGCAGGGGACTCACTTTCTTATAAAATTCATTTTAATATTATGTATATACTGCAATAATCTAACATACTTGGCAAAAACAACAATAGAAATTTATCAAAACCGGCTTAAGGGAAATTTTCTCCCGTGACTCATTTAGAAAGTTTGTCCATCCATCCGTCAGTTTGTCCGTCTTCATCAGTGAGAGAATGAGCAGCGTCGATCCCCTCCTTTCTGTAAAATCACCTAGAGGGGGGGTGAATAGGTGATGGCTAATCTAATGGTCACTAAATGCGGAATTAAAAACTTCTTAAACTAAACACCACGTATAACACAAGAGTGTAACCGAATTCCCCGTGAAGGGTTCTGGAATAACTCCTCAAGATTCCTCTAAATAAGAGTTGAGGTGCCGCGTTGGCTCTCTTGGTTGAATACAAGTGTTAGCAAACAATCCCCAAGCATATATCAATAAGCACACAATATATCAAGCATATAAAGATAAACACAATGTAAGTATGCAAGATATAAAGATAAAGAGATAGAGAGAAAGCAATCGCAAACATGGGAGATTTATTTCGAGGTTCGAGCACACTTGCTCTACATCCCCGCCTTCAACACCTTGAAGGATTTCCACTATAATCGATCCCACCGGATCACTCGGTGCCGCAACACCTACAAGCTCTCGGACTCCCTAGTCCCGTACACACCGCAAGCTCTCTAGCTCGCCGAAGCTGCACATCAAACAAGGAGTTCACACACGAACTCGAAACCACCGCGAACACACTTGTTCGCCTCCTCAAAGTACAAGAAAGAACTCTTGGTGATCTAAACACTTTGATCACCAATAAACACTCTCACAAAAACACTCCTATAGGATGAATATGTCAATGAATAGCTCAAGTGTTTGTGAGAAAAATAAGGATGGAAGTGGTGGAGGAAAAACTCAAGAAAATCACTTTAAACACTCTTGATAAAACTCCTTTTTTGATTGGAAGTATTAGCTCTCAATTTAGTGGAGAAAACTCATTTAATGAAGTAGGAAAAACTAGCTCAAAACCTACTAAAAAAACCTTAGAGAAAACAGCACCCAAACCCCCAAATTTATAGGGCTAGAAAAACTAGCCGTTGGGATCCAGGTGGCCTGACGGTCGACCGCCCGGTCGACCGCCAACGGTCATTTTTCTGACCGTTGGGGTAGCGGTCAACCGGTCGGTCGACCGAGCCTCTGGAACAGAGAGCAGGGCTCTCTGCCGGTCGACCGACCCGGTCGACCGGGGCATTTCCAGAGAGCAAAGCTCTCTGGATGGTCGACCGGGTCGGTCGACCGGCCCTCCAGCACAGGCTGGCGTGCACGTCTGTGCACGTCGGTCGACCGGCTTCAAAGCGCGGTCGACCTTCCGGTCGACCGGCAGAAGCCAGTCCTGACAATTTTGGGGATTAAAATGTTGGTCATTTTAACTTAAATAAAATCCCATAAATTCACAAAAAATCTACAAAAATAGTTTCAATGTTATACTATGATAAACAAACATGCTTGCACAAAATCAAGGCATGTTATAAACAAATTGGACTATTTTTGTAACTTGGAAAATTTGGCTCAAAATAAAAACTGTATTTTTCCAAACTGGTTTTTCCAAAACTTGTTTTTCCAAAACTTCATCAAATACAAAAACAAGATATTTAAACTCTTTTAAAGCATAGTGTGTATGAATATGATCCACTACACAAACATGGTGAAATATCTATGTTTTTGTCATTAAGCAATAAATATGGTTTTGGTTAAATATATGTAAACATTGAATACCAAAAACCAAACCGGTATTTTTCAAAAATAAAACTCTTTTGTATTTTTCCAAAATATAAATTCTTTTATGAAAACTTATCTAAATCAAGAGAGTGTGTGTATATGGTATACTTGAGCAATCCACCAACTATTCTATCCTTTACATTTTAATCTAAAAGCAAACCTAGACACAAGCCTTGATCTTGAAGTCTTCACTTGAAGTCTTCTCATCTTCTTGACTTGGTCCAAACACGATCCAACGAGCTCGACTCCTCTTGAGTACTTGATGTGGTCTTGATGCATAGGCTCGTGAATCAAACCGTGTTAGCTCCAAAACTTGACTTTAAATCTTTTGTTGAAGCTACACACATACTAAGATCTTGATCATAAATCTGAGACTAAATAAACACAAGATCATTAGTATTATAACTATATGAGTTGATCATCATCAAAACTAGAGTGATGGGCCTTTGGGCCAACAATCTCCCCCTTTTTGATGATGACAAAACTCATGAAGTTATATATGCATGGATTAAAGTAAAGCTTCAAGGAAGCTCCCCCTTAACTCATGCATAACAATAAACAAATAATTATGCAATAAAAGCTCATAAACATGTATGTAAATACACGGAGATAAACATGCCAATCAAGCATAAAACTCATCAAATTCTTTTTCTCCTATTTGCAATACAAAACATATATGCATAAACATAAATCCTTCTCCCCCTTTATGAATAAAGTAAGGAAAACATGCATATGTACTAAAATACTTCTCCCCCTTTTTGTCAATCATCAACAAAGGAGTTAAAGTAAAAACAAAATTTGCTCCCCCTTTTTGTCAAAAGCAAAAATCAACAAAGGGGTGACATTAAACCAATAAAAGAATATAACATTCATGAAGAGGAAGACGCTAAATTAGCTTCCCTACATATATACATTACATGAAAGAGGGATGACAAACCTTAATTCACATAACGCATAATATGCAATGCATAAGAGGAGATGTGAAGCTTCCCCTACACACGTGTACCACATAAAGAAGAGTTGTCAAGCTCCTCAATATAAGATACACTCAACATGAATCTATATGTAGAAGAGATGTTAAGCTCTCCTTGCATATAGGCAATACAAATCAAAACATTTTTAATTTTTCTTATTCAAACAAAATTTTGAATTTTTCTCAATAAAACAAATGTTGAGTGTTTCTTAATAAAACAAATTTTGAGATATCTTAGTAAATTAAATTTTGAAGATACCAATTGTAAGTAATCATTACAAATTTTGAATTTTAATCAAAAACAGAAACATATTGATACCAATTGAAAATTAATGCATATATTTGTTGATATCAATAAAACTACCAGTTTTAAAAATAATGCATAAGCTTTATTAAAACAATCAATTGAGATACCAATTGAACATAAGTATTTGAATCAAGCTTAGCATAAACATACTTTGTGCTTTAAATATGTAAATCGATTGTAAAGCAAGCACACGAAAATCATATATATGTATGAAAATGAAAATATTAATAGAAATTGATATTATTTAAAATGAAGCATGCATATATAGGAAACAAAATATGAGTATATACTAAATGAAAATACCAATTGAGATCAAGTATATAACTCATAACCAACCACCCATTATATGCTCAAGATAAAAGATTTTTCGGCATACTCGCACATCCATCCTCCCATAGAGGTGTTGGTAGGGGTTTTCAAATTAGAGTTTGAAAATAGTTTAGCATTGAAAAAAAAAACACTACTAAATGAAGAATAATTAACTAGTTAAAGATAATTTTTGAAAAACTAGTTAAAGATCCTTCAAAAACATGAAATCAAATCATATGTTTTTCATGAATTATACCAAATACACAAGAATTGACACTCAAAATAGATAAACCTCATAAAGATGTTCATGAAATAAGGTCATGACAAAACAAATGAAGTGTGAGTGTTCAAAAATCATGTAAATAGCATTTTCATGAAAATAATCAATGAAGCTCAAAAACAAACATGAATATTATTTTTATCAAACAAATTATGAAAATTCATTTTTTTTTTATTTAAATATAACTTCTAGGTATATGTATGATTTATTCAAAACTAACAATATGCATACATATCCCATACATAAAAAGAGTCCATCATGTAAATTGCATGAAGGCAAATGACTCATGGGGTATACATGTATATTTATTAGATTTGAATACAAAATACATATACATGAAATAAAACATGAAAATAGGCAAAACAAGTGTAAATGAGAGAATTATCAAAACTAGGCTATACATGTGCATATAGTGAGTACAAATGAACAATGAAGTGCAAACGTATATGAATCAAATGTTGCTCACTATTTGTACATGTATAAATCCAAGTTTTAATAAAAACTACATTTAAATAAGTATTTATCACATGAAGCACAAGAACGCATAAATCATGAACATGCTAAAAGATATTATGTATGAAAGAGCATGTAAATAAATTAGGAGTTTTAGAGATAGTTACCAACACATGAACTATACTCCAAACCTCCAAACATGGTGGTTGTCCCACCAAACCTCCTTGATAGCGGTGCATCAAATATGTGTCCTTCTAGTCCATGCAACCACCACCAAGGAACCATCCCTCTCACGTTTTGTGAGAGCCCTCACCTACATCAAAAACACAAGGTGGGGATTTTGGTACCCATTTTCTTTTGGGTCCTAGAGAGTTAGCTTTGTAAGGAACCCAAACATTCTTAATATTAGCAAAATTAATATGATGCAACTTATCAAAACAAAATTTTACTAAATGGTCTTTGCGGCCACAATGTGTACATTTGTACACTCTAGCATGCATATGTGTATGTATGTGATCATGACGTGCAAAAAGTGAATATGCATGAGGGTGATGTGCATGAACATGTGGAGTTTGTTTCTTTGAAAACAAGGTCTCCAATCTCTTATGATTAAATGCACATGTGCTCAAAGTTGAGCTCAAACAATCAATTTTATTTTTCAAAAATTTCATCTCATTAGTAGTGGCATGTAAAGCATGATGAGAATGAGAATCATTTTTCTTTTTCTTTTTAGAAATATTTTCTTTTTCAACCATTTTTCTTTTCAAAGAAGTGTTTCATCCAAAGCAACTTCTTTTTGTTTTTCCACCAAAACAATTTTATTTTTCAAAGAGGTGTTTCCTTCACAAAGATCACTTAATTTTGAAAGCAAGGAAACATTTTCATTTTTCAAATTTTCATTTTCTTTTTCAATGCATGCAACTTTATTTTTAAAAGAATCATTTTCATTTAACATGCAATCAAATTTCTTTTTCAAAATTTTATTATCTTTTCTAAGCATGTCATATTTTTCAAGTAATTGTTGACAAAAAGATGTAAGCTCATCATATGACATGTCAACATCTTCATCTACCTCGGATTCGGTAGTTACCTCAAGGGGGTTTTCCCCTTGGACCATGTAGCACACATTGGAAGCATCACTTCCAACATCCGAGTCGCTCCCCGCATAATATTGTTCCTTTTCGCCAAGGGAGATCAAAAAGTTCCAAACTACAAAAGCCAAATCAAGATTAGCAACCCTAGATAAATAATCATCATTTAGGGTAGATCTTAAAGCATGTAGGGTTTTTGCATTAGCCTCAATATTTTTGCCATTTAAATAATATGAATCTCTAGTAGTGGCAAAATAAACATGAATCCCTAAGGCTTTGAGGTACAAAGACATCTAAACCTTCAAAATTTGGATGTTAAGAATGTCAAAGGTGGGAGGTGACATGAAATCCATGGTGTGTGCACAAATGTTGTGATTAGCCTAAAAATGAGGATCTTTAACTCTAGGTTGTAAGACCCAAATCAAGAGCACTTGGCTCTGATAACAATTGTAAAATCACCTAGGGGGGTGAATAGGTGATGGCTAATCTATTGGTCACTAAATGCGGAATTAAAAACTTCTTAAACTAAACACCACGTATAACACAAGAGTGTAGCCGAATTCCCCGTGAAGGGTTCTGGACTAACTCCTCAAGATTCCTCTAAATAAGAGTTGAGGTGCCGCGTTGGCTCTCTTGGTTAAATACAAGTGTTAGCAAATAATCCCCAAGCATATATCAATAAGCACACTATATATCAAGCATATAAAGATAAACACAATGTAAATATGCAAGATATAAAGACAAAGAGATAGAGAGAGAGCAATCGCAAACACGGGAGATTTGTTTCGAGATTCGAGCACACTTGCTCTACATCCCCGCCTTCAACACCTTGAAGGATTTTCACTATAATCGATCCCACCGGATCACTCGGTGCCGCAACATCTACAAGCTCTCGGACTCCCTAGTCTCGTACACACCGCAAGCTCTCTAGCTCGCCGAGGCCGCACCTCAAACAAGGAGTTCACACACGAACTCGAAATCACCGCGAACACACTTGTCCGCCTCCTCAAAGTACAAGAAAGAACTCTTGGTGATCTAAACACTTTGATCACCAATAAACACTCTCACAAAAACACTCCTATAGGATGAATATGTCAATGGATAGCTCAAGTGTTTGTGAGAAAAATAAGGATGGAAGTGGTGGAGGAAAAACTCAAGAAAATCACTTTAAACACTCTTGATAAAACTCCCCTTTTAATTGGAAGTATTAGCTCTCAATTTAGTGGAGAAAACTCTTTTAATGAAATAGGAAAAACTAGCTCAAAACCCACTAAAAAACTTTAGAGAAAACAGCACCCAAACCCCCAAATTTATAGGGCTAGAAAAACTAGCCGTTGGGATCCAGGTGGCCTGACGGTCGACCGCCCGGTCGACCGCCAACGGTCATTTTTCTGACCGTTGGGGCAGCGGTCGACCGAGCCTCTGGAACAGAGAGCAGGGCTCTCTGCCGGTCGACCGGCCCGGTCGACCGGGGCATTTCCAGAGAGCAAAGCTCTCTGGACGGTCGACCGGGTCGGTCGACCGGCCCTCCAGCACAGGCTGGCGTGCACGTCTGTGCACGTCAGTCGACCGGCCCGGTCGACCGACTTCAAAGCGCGGTCGACCGTCCGGTCGACTGGCAGAAGCCAGTCCTGATAATTTTGGGGATTAAAATGTTGGTCATTTTAACTTAAATAAAATCCCATAAATTCACAAAAAATCTACAAAAATAGTTTCAATGTTATACTATGATAAACAAACATGCTTGCACAAAATCAAGGCATGTTATAAACAAATTGGACTATTTTTGTAACTTGAAAATTTGGCTCAAATAAAAACTGTATTTTTCCAAATTGGTGTTTCCAAAACTTGTTTTTCCAAAACTTCACCAAATACAAAAATAAGATATTTAAACTCTTTTAAAGCATAGTGTGTATGAATATGATTCACTACACAAACATGGTGAAATATCTATGTTTTTGTCATTAAGCACTAAATATGGTTTTGGTTAAATATATGTAAACATTGAATACCAAAAATCAAGCCGGTATTTTTCAAAAAGAAAACTCTTTTGTATTTTTCCAAAATATAAATTCTTTTATGAAAACTTATCTAAATCAAGAGTGTGTGTGTATATGGTATACTTGAGCAATCCACCAACTATTCTATCCTTTACATTTTAATCTAAAAACAAACCTAGACACAAGCCTTGATCTTGAAGTCTTCACTTGAAGTCTTCTCATCTTCTTGACTTGGTCCAAACACGATCCAACGAGCTCGACTCCTCTTGAGTACTTGATGTGGTCTTGATGCATAGGCTCGTGAATCAAACCGTGTTAGCTCCAAAACTTGACTTTAAATCTTTTGTTGAAGCTACACACCTACTAAGATCTTGATCATAAATCTGAGACTAAATAAACACAAGATCATTAGTACTATAACTACATGAGTTGATCATCATCAAAACTAGAGTGATGGGCATTTGGGCCAACACTTTTTTTCCTCTCTCAGCTTCCTTTATTCTTCTTCTCCTCTCTCATCTTCTTCTTGACCGATCGATCGGCTTACCACTGACAGCGACAATACATTAGTTATCACACAACTCAGTTTGACCCGAAAGTCCACATTCTTTTAGGGCTGTTTGGTTAGGGGTGGAAGTGAGGAAGTAGTAATAGTTCCCTTTGGAATTTGGAAATTAGTTAGTGACTTTTTTCGGTATTTGGATGTTGTTGGGAAGTGTGGTTTGGAAAATGTTACGTCTTTTCCAGTGTTTAGATGGTAATGTGAAAGTGAAAGTGGAAAAGTTGACTACAAAGTTGACCGCAAAAATAATATTAAAATAAAAATTAAGTAAGAAAAAATTAGATTGTAATTAGAATGCAAGTGAGATTTACATGACCACAAAATTAACTGTTTTGAGTTACAACTTATTACAAATGAGATTTACATGATCACAAAATTAAATGTAACACTCTGAAAATGAGGAAGTAATTGTGTAAAAGGAAAAAGAGAGAAGGAAAAGTGATTTTCTCATTTTTCTTTTCCGGTATTTAGATAGATAAGAAAGTGAGCAATTATACTTCCCTATTTCCTTACTTCTGCCCTACTTCCCTCAAACTTGGAGCCTGGAGGCTTAAAATTCGGCCGGAAATATAGACCGAGCCTGATAACTTTAAATGCTTGGGCCAAAGTCTAACTCTGCCCGGCCCTATCCCTAAGCCCACCCAGAAGGCCGGTGCGCGGTACCTAAACCTCCTCCGCGAGTGCGCGTAAACAAAACGGACCCAAGCTCATAAACCCTCGCTCTCCTCATCCTGCTCCCGATCAAAACCAAACCAAAAGTGTTCCTCCGGGCTTCAATCAATAAAGAGAGAAGATCTATTCAAAGATCTCGCCGTCAAAATCTCAGATTTTTTTTTCCCCCTCAATGGCGGAGCTCGAGAGGGGCGATGGAGGAGAAGGAAGCAGCAGCGGACGGCCGCCATGCTCAATCCCTTCCGGCGATGGGACGGTGTGGGCTGACGCCTCCCCTTGATCGCCGCCGCTTGCAGTGGTAAATTGGCTAATTTTATTCATCTGTTATCGTTATTTGATTGAACACAATCAAGAAGGCAAATAAAAACTGTCTCTTTCCATTCCCTCGCTTTCGCTTTTTTCTTGCATCGTTTGTGCTTGGTAATAATCATTAGAGATGAACTTTTCTATTTGGATCATTGTGCTGTAAAGCAATTTCATGTAATTGCTTTTTTCTTTATCATTTAAAATTTTTATCTTGGTTTGTTGGTTCAAGCGGATTAGGTCCAAGTAGAGTAGTGTAGCATGTAGGTAAAGGATAGGCATGTCAAATATTGTCTTTTTTTTTATCATGATTACTATCCCCAAGCCTTTCCCCGTCCATTCTCTTTTCAGAAAATTTAGCCTTGGACTCCTCTCTTTTCAATTAATTTAGAAAAAGCCTTAATTACAAATTTATTTCCGCCTCAGTCTCATTCCACATCAGCATGAATTGATTCCTCCCAACCACCAATTCTTTATATAATTTTTATTTTCTCTTTTACCATTCCACATTGCTTCTAATGTTGCTCTCCTCTCAACCCTGACCCGACACAGAGTAATTCTTGGAGTGACCTGCGCGGCCAGGTCGCTGTGGGGGGATGGAAGGGGACGGGAACGGGGAGCCTCCTCCCGGGGGCTCGAGGGTCGAGCCCCCAGATAAATTTTTTTTGGGATCAACATTTTGCAAATCTCGTTTGTTTATAATCGCGATGAGTTTTTTTGTATTTGTGATCGATGTGATATTTAGATTTGGATTGTATATCGATCATCACTACTGCAGTTCAGTGTTTTAAATATCGGATATCGGCGATATATCGGTCGGCAAAATTACATACCGGATACTGGGTGATATATCGCGATATGGTACTAAATACCAGAAGTCATACCGGATGAAGAATATGCATGTGATTGCCTACATAAATCATATGAAACTACTTAAAGTAAGTTTAGGGTCATAAACTTATAGGAAATACTTACTTTTTGTAGAAGCTTCTCAAATGCGTTTTAGAAGCTTCCCAAATGCGTTACATGGCGATATATCAGATATTTTCATCTCGGATATCGACCGATATATCGGCTACGTGGCGATATATCAGCTCATATCTTGCCAAATGATATCTGATAAAATTTTACACTTATCGTATCGTTTTAAATAAAATTCCAGTATCTCAGTCGATATAGCAGTATATCGGCCGATATTTAAAACATTGACTGCAGTCGAAGTTCTCACAAAGTCCTCATATAAAGGTTTACAACCTTGAGTTTTTGATTTGTTTTCTGCTTGACGACGACGACGCTGAAATGTGAGGAATCTTTTTATGTGAGAAATGCGACTCAAGGACTGCGACTCATAACCTGATTTTGATTTTGGAGGGAGCTAGGGTTTTAGAGGGGAGTAACACAGTGAGAAAATAGATGGTCGTAGTCCTTATGGGATGGTCGTAGTCCTCAATTGCGATCATTCCTTATTATGAGGCTCGCAATCCTTATTATTAGTAGCAGTCCTCATAATAAGGATTGTGATCATGATAGTAGTCCTTATTATGAATAACAGTCCTTATGATAAGGACTGCAACCATGAGGACTGTAACCAGACAGTTCTCACAAAGTCGCAGTTGCAGTTACGGAGCGCTTTGAAGTTGAAGTTGCAGTTCTCACAAAGTTGCAGTTGTGGTCGTGGTGGCAATTAAAATTTAAAACGGGAGTAATTTAGTTTTTTTTTGCATTTCGCGATTAAGAACCCGCTAGGCACGTGTCTGCAATCTAGCGCCCGCCAAAAATAATGAGGCCCAGCCGAAAAAATGTAATTAAGGTTTTTGCTAATTACGTTTTAATTTAGGAGGTTCAGTCGAAATCCCCCTTTCTTTTTTGAGAAAGAATAAGGAATAGGAAGCATACCTTCTTGTTAAGCAATAGACAAAAACTTTCCTCAAATTATTTTCCAAAAGAGAAACTTTCTTCAAATTATTTTCCAGACCTGACCTCTTCCTTAAATATATAATATAAAGCCCAAGTACGTTCTTTAACACTGTGAGGTCACTCAAAAGCGTTTTTAAGAACATCGGTCGCTATTTACTCAAAACTTTCTTAGTTGAAAATTAGAGATTGAAATTCCTCAATGGCATGGTACTTCAATAGCTTTATTGTTGAGGGCATGTCTTCTTATCAAATTTCTCTACTTCTTGATTCAGCTCTATTTTTTTTCTTTCTTGTCTTATGCTTCCTTGTTCATAGTGAACTTAGCATATTACTAGAGCTAAACATGGAGTTGTACCTAATTCACACTCCAACAATCTACCAATCCGCCCCTGTCATAATTATTCTTTATCTTTGCAATATTTCATGGGTCTTATACATTATAGAAAAATTAATGTCAGATACTTCTTTACCATGGGTTATGGGCTAACAATTTATCAACAGTCCACCTTATGTGGGCCTTTTGTCAAGACGTTTTGTGGGCTAAAAATGCAGAACAAGCAACTTCACACTTGAGAGTACCCTCATGTGAGCCTTTAGGCCAGGGGGAAGGCTAAAGTGACTCGCTTGGAAAGGTATAATAAATGGAAGTAAACAAACATATTTTAAATTGAAATGAGGTTTAAACCTGGGACCTCTTGAACTGGTGATGATTGGTTCTGGGCTAACAATTTATAGCAAGCAACATAAAACTTAATGACGTAACACGGAAATAAACATACTATAGGAAGAACAGTTGGTGAAAAGAGAAATTCAGTTTAAATGCCTGACCATAAAATGGAATTCCGCCTTGCTCTTTAACTTGCACACTTCAATAGTAAAGCAATACAAATTTGTTTGGGTACTTTTATAATGTGATTGACTTTTCCTTAACACTTGAATATTTTGTCGAGGAGTACCTAGGAGTCGTAGACTTGGCTCAAGTTACTTTTTGCTTTATCTATATGCTGGTGGATGAACCCATGATGGTTGTTTGTGTTTATAGAATGTCATATGGGCAAAAGGTAGGCTCATATTGGAATAATTAATTGAGAATTAGAGGTTGGAGTGAACAAGAAGAGATAATGGGAATGTCTTTTACATTGTGGCCTGCCTTGACAGACTTACATATTCGGAATACTCCATTTGCTTTCCTTATGACAAGTGTGGATCATGATTGGACTTGTAGGCATGAGGATTACAGCTAGAAATTGTGCACAAGGTTCTAAATATCGGATATTGCTTTCATATTAGTTGGGTTTTTTTCATATTGGGCAGATATCGGGCGATATATTGGGGATATGAGATGGTATCAGATGCCCATATTTGATATTCTATATATATAAGTATTGATTACTTAAAGATAAATATAAAATTCTATATGTCATCTGTTGAATAAATATGTGACAAACTTGCATGCAAAACATTCAAGTATATGTGATATATGCACAATGCAATAAGATAAAATTAAAAATTTGTAAAATCAGTTCTAAGTATAATTTCAACCAACTCATAATTATAATTTTATATATCATAAATCATTGGAAGCTTACTACTTTCATGAAACTTGATGAATGAAATAAAGAATAAAAAGATGAAATCTTTACTCTTTAAACTTAAGTCTTTGAGTTAGAGAATTACGTGCAAAAAGCAAAAGATATGCATAAGAATTACAAAAAACACATATAACTCAATATATAAACAAAACAAAATATAAAAACATGCTCCATTCCAATTCTCAACCAACCCTAAATCACATAAATAAAGTGATAAACAACATGAATAAATAATAAAACTACACAGTATCATAAACTATAAATATTTAATAAACATTCTCAAGCCTCGAGTTTCTAGTAATAGCATAATATATCTCAAAAGTTAGGTCCAAACTCGGGTTGTTAAGGGAAAAAAACTCAAAGAAAAGTTGCAATATCGGTCGAATTTGGGCTGATGCATATCGATAGAGATATCGGCTAATGTCAGTCAATATCGGCTCAAATTGATATGGCCGATTTTTTTCATCATACCGTATTGGTATGGGTCCAAAATCGATATATTGGCCGATATATCGGTCATATCTATCGATAAACGATGGCTGTTCATCCATGATCAAGCACGGAAGGATCCTTGTAACCATGTTTGATGAACACAATGGCTACTGGTGTATTGTCCATCAAATAGATTGACATAAACTTTTATCATTCATTCATCAATTCAGCACCATATTGACACACGTGGACATATGAGTTAGAGAATTTTATGATTGATCAATCAATAAGAGCTTGGGAGGTGTAAACATATTATTCTAATGCTATGGAAGCCTCTTTCATGTACCCATAAAACATATGAAAGCCTTTACATGGCAATATCATTTGACAGTCTGATTAGATCTGATGACAACATGCAATCAGAATCTCTTGTTAATTATTAATGTTTTTATCATGGAAGCATATTAGTCTTGTTTCACCTTTTCTTCTCAACAGCCTCAATAAATTAGCCTCTCTGTATTCATATTAAATTGGCTGTTATTAGAATTTAGAAAATGGTGGTTACTATTAGAGTAGAAATAGGATTATTTGTTATAGTAGAAATAAAAAGTTTCTTTTCTTTATTTTGAATTCTCCTACTCCAAGTAGAGGACATGCATTTCTTTTCGCTATGAATAAAGGACCACACCCTAACTGAGGGTATATGATCTTCTCTTCATTTTTTTAACCTCAACATGATATCAGAGCAAAAATCCTAACTCTAATCTCTTCTTCTTAAAAATCATAACCCTAGCTTTTCTTGCCTTCGCAAAAAAAATTACGGTTCATGTGAACAGTACCACATGTACTATTCATAGTGAACAGTAAAAAAATCGCATTCCTGTTCTTCTTATTCTCATGGCTGATACTAAAAAAATCAAAGACCTCGTCGGTATTCACATTACCACTATAAAGTTGAATGGCAAAAACTTTTTGTTATGGGAAAAATTTGTGAGTCTTTTTTGTTACAAGTGGCAAATTGAAGATAGTTACTTTTGTGTACTTTTCTCTACTTTAAAGGCGTTTAATGAATGGAAACGGGATAACTATTTGGTGATGACTTGGCTTTGGAACAACATGGAATGCACAATGAGTACCAACTTTATATTCTTAGACACTGCAAAAGAAATTTGAGAAGCTGTTCGTGATACTTATTCTATGAAGAAGAATGCCTCTCGAGTTTTTAAAGTATATAAGGACTTATCTAGTCTTCGACAAGGCGACAAGAGCTTAGAAGACTGTTAGAATCACTTCAAGGGTATGATCGATGAACTCAACAAGTAGGATTCAGTCACTAATGATATTGAGGTTCTTAAAAAGCAATGTGAAAAATTATATGTTTGTAAGTTTCTTTCGGGCCTCAATTCTCAACTCGAATCACTTTGAGGACAGCTAATAGCAGGTGAAGGGGGATTCTCTCTGTGGAATACTTTCTCATGACTATGGTTTCAGAATCTTCTACAGCAACTTCTGATCTCTCTCCATTTGAGGGCTCTGTCTTGTTTTTTTTCAATTGGTTGAGGTAACACTTCTCGTGGCCATGGTGGTGTGTCTTTTCGTGGTTGTGGTTTATCTAATAGAGGTCGAGGTTTTAATTGTTGTCAAGATAATTCTCGAAAGTGTACTCATTACCATTATGCCAATCACACTATTGACCGATGTAGGGAGTTACATGGCAAACCTTCCTGGCCTCCTCGAGCTGCTTATTTGTTTGGTACTGCTGGATCATCTACTGCACATGACTTTAATACTCTTGGTACTTTTGCTGACAAATTTGTGACTCTATCAAAATTTGAGTATGATTTTCTGATTCAAAAGATGCATTCAGTTTCTACTATAGACATTGTTACCTTGGCACATTCAGGTATTTTTTTATTTAGCGAGTTCATCACCTTCATCTTGGATCATTGATTTTGGTGTGTTAACCCATATGACTGGTATATCTACCTTTTTTCACTTCTCACACAATATTTTTTTTCTCTTTTATAGTTTTTGCTGATGGTAGTTTCAAACGTAGTAGTGTCATTGTCAATCTTACTTCTCTTGCAGTCACTGATATTAATTATATTCTACATGTTCCTTTTAATTTGTATTTGTAAGTCACTTTAACCCAAGCTTTTCGGTGTTCTATAACATTTTCTCCTTCATCATGTACTTTTTAGAACTTTCAGATGAAGAAGGTGATTGGTGGGTGTACGAGCAAGATGGTCTATATTATTTTCATCAACCTAAAGTGGGCGCTCTTGCTCTGACATGTGATGAGTTTGGGATCCAGTGACACTCATATTATGTCATGCATTTTAAAAATTCATTAAATTGTTATTTTTTCTGTTAATACTGTCTCTAAATTACAGTGTCAGTCATATCTGTTTGGTAAACATCAAAGATTTTTTAACCTAGGGTAGTTAATCGTTGTCGTTCTCCACTTGGAGTTATTCATACTGATATTTGAGATCTACTCAAGTTAAAAGTGTCTGTTTTTTTTCTTATTTTGTAAATTTTTTATAACTATTCTCGTATGACTTAGTTATTTCTAATGAAAGATCGCTCATAATTTCTCTCTAGTTTTAAAGATTTCATAAAGATATTAGACTCAATTTAATTGTTCTCTTGAGGTTTTACGATTTGATAATGCTTTAGAATATATGCAACATGCTTGTCAATATTATTGTGTTTTCATGGTATAACTAATCAAACTTCGTTTGCTTATACACCTCAACAAAACGGTGTTGCTGAAAGAAAAAAATCGTCATTTACTTGACATTGCTCGAACATTAATTGTTCACATACATGTTCTCAAGGTTTTTTGGGCTGACGCGGTCATTACTACTTGTCACTTAATTAATAGGGTTCTTTTTTCTATTTTAAATGACAAAACCCATTCTCAGTTTTTTTATCATGAAAAATAGCTGTTTGATTTACCTCCAAAGATTTTTGGGTGCATGTGTTTTGATCAAATTCTCGAAAAAGTACATGATAAATTAGATCCTCGAGCAGTTCAGTGTGTGTTTTAAAGATATTCTCAGACACAAAAAAGATATCGATGTTGGATTCCCGTTAACATAAAGTGTGTGATTTATGTGGATATCACTTTCTTTAAAAACACTACTTACTTTTCAGCCTCTCTAAGTTCTACTACAACTCTTTCGATCATTCCTATTACTCTTCTTGTACCACTAGAAGACTTGCCTCCACTCCAAGTTTATCGGCGACGCAAGAAAATTGCAACTAATCCTGACATCTTACACCCTCATCAGTCAATTACTATCACTGAAGTGTCTGAGCTTTCCATAGCTCTTCAAAAAGGTACTCATTCTTGTACTCAACATCCTATAGCTAAAGTGTTGTCTCTCTCTCATTTATCTCCTACATACTTTAGTTTTGCAACCACATTATCTTTTTTCTCTCAAAATTTTATCGTGATGCTATGTTGGATTCTGAATGGAAAAGTGTTATAGATGAGATGAATGCTTTGCATGCTAATGAAACATGAAAAGTAACTTCTTTACTATCGGAAAAACAAACCGTTGGTTGTCGATGGATATACACTATCAAATTTCTTCTTAATGGATATATTGAGCGTTTGAAGGTACGGTTGGTTGCCAAAGGCTACACACAATAATGTTGATTACTTTAAGACTTGTTTGGTTGCTCATTTGCATTCTTTTCATAATATTTTATCAGTTGTGGTGGTGAAGCAATGACTTTTGAATTAGTTATATATTAAAAAATACATTCTTACATGAAATTCTTCAAGAGGAGGTATATGCTTCAAGCCTTCGGTTATGGGGTTCAGGGGAAGATGGATAAGGTCTGCAAAATCAAAAGTAATCTATGATTTGAAGCAATCTCCATGAGTATGGTTTGACAAATTCAGTATTGTTGCACGCTATGAATTAAGACAGAGCTCCTCTGATCACTTTATATTTGTAAGATATTTTTGTGCCGGTACTATTATTCTTGCAGTTTATGTTGATGTTATTGTTGTCATTGGAGATGGTCATCAATATACTATTCGGTTGAAAGCTTATTTGAGTTTTCATTTTCATATGAAAGATCTTGTTCTCTTGAGATATTTTATAGAGATTGAGATTGCTCACTCTCCAAAAGGTCTATTTTTTGTCCCAAAGAAAATACCTTGCTAATTTGCTGGCAGAAACTGATACATTAAGATCTAAACTATTGATACTCTTATGAATCGTAATATTCGTTTTGATCAAAACCTAGGAGAGTTGCTTGCTTATCTCGAAAAGTACATATGATTGATTGGTAAATTAATTTATTTTACTGTCACTTGATCTGATATTGCATTTGTTGGTGTGTTAAGTCGATATATGCAGAGTCCATATCAGCTTCATTAGACTGTTGCTTGTCGTATCTTGCGGTATCTTAAATGAACACCAGATAAAGGGTTGTATTATTGTCCATCTCATTTGGATATTGCGGGATATTCTAATGCTGATTGGGCTGGTGATTTTATTGATCGTCGTTCTACTACTGGTTATTGCACTTTTGTTGGAGGCAATTTGATGACATGACAATGTAAAAAATAAAATGTTATTACTTGATCCAGTGTTGAGGCCGAATATAGAGTCATGACTTATGCAACTTGTAATTAATGTGGATTCAATCTCTTCTTTCTGAAATAGGCATCATCTACAATAAGCCAATGGTGTCAAGCGGCTATGTATATTGCCAATAATCTTGTTAATTCATGAGCGAAAGATGCATATTGAAGTCTACTGCCACTTTATCAGAGACATGGTGATGACACATCGGATAGTCATTTTGTTCATCACATCGAGTTGTCAACTTGGATATATTTTCACTAAAGCCTTATCTAGAAAGAGTATTTCAATTTTGTGTAGTAAGCTGGGCATGATTAACATTTATGCTCTAGCTTGCGGGGGAGTATTAGAGTAAAAATAGGATTCTTTGTTATAGTAGAAATAGAATTTTTCTTTTCTTTATTTTGAATTCTCCTACTCCAAATAGGACATTGCGTATTCTCTTAGTCCTATTATGACATGTATTTCTTTTCTCTATAAATAAACGATCACACCTTAATTGAGGGTATATGGTGTTCCCTTCATCTTCTTCACTTCAACAGTTACAATTGCGACCTTGACATGATTGTATACATACTCATAGTTAGCTATTGTCAGTCTGCCAATTATCCAATTTAAGTTGCTTTTTTCTAGACTTCAAATAGATCCTACTTTTTGTTGTAATAAATATGATTGGATACTCAATTTCCTTGTTTAGATGATAAATATTGTGCATATGCAGATCTAAAGTTATTAAGTATTTTGCTTGAGTTATCATGCTTTGTTGTCCAGCAATCATCATTTCTATGATCTTCTTGATTAGTGTCTCCCTATTTCACTTTGACGTTGCGTGTTGACAGATCTTCATGATGGTGAGCTTATTCATGGAGAGAACTTCAGCCTTTTTGCTGCTATGTCTGCCTTGGAGGTATTGAAACTTCACCAATTCTCATATATTGTACTTCTTGTGTTGAGGTTCCTAATTGTAATTGTACAATCCAAAATGCATGGTTTTTGCATTTTGCATACTTTGTTACGCTTGAAGTCACCATTAGTTGATAATTTAACACCAAAGACACAGAAGAAAAGGATTTGCATGTGATAAGTATTATTGTTGGCTTGCAAACCATTAGCTTAAGCTTTTTGGTAAAGAGGTCTTTTGACATGGTATCCGATTACAAAGTTTGAAGTGGTCCTTGATTTGAACCTCATGATTTTCAATTTAACCTATGTTTATTTTATCCTATTTACTCTGCCTTTTTAAGGAAGTTGTTTTTTGAAGGCCTTTCTACTGAAGAACATAAGGAGTGTTGAGTGTTTAAGCGTGCTTGATTACATTTGGTTCAGGATCCATCAACTTAAGTTTAGGGTGAATTGGTTATCTGAGAGAATGTATGCACTTCAGTACCACGTTTCCTATTCTTTTGAAAGCATTTCTTACTTCTTAGAACTTATTTTGGATTTATGAAAAAAGTTTTGTAAACTACCAAACTATCTTTCCTCAAGAAACTGGATAAATCTCCGATTTAATTGAAAATATGACAATATGGAAAGTTTTTAAATTTTTTATGGGGGAAGGAAGGTGGTGCATATTTTTATATTCTAGATTTTTCTCCATGTCCTGCATATAACATCTTGTAAATTTTTTCGTTGATAGTATTCCTCCTATGCGTATCTACAAATTTCTCAATTAGGATTTCTTTGCCAATGGCTATTAGCGAGTACTATTAAGGGGATTGAAATGATACATTTTGAATTACATATTTAACATTTATATCTTGTATAAGCACATTATATACATAAGTGTATTATTGGCGGATAATAGTCTTGGAAGTTTGCATCTTAGCCAAATGCTTTTTCTAGAAAATGTTTTTTATACTATATTGTAGAAACAAGATCCATTTATAAATATGCAAACAAAGGGATTGTAAGTAAACCAATGTTACCTGTTACGCGAATGCTTTGGTATGTGGTACGAAAACTGGAACAGAAAACGTGACTAGCCATGGGACGCAGTACGGTGGGGGGTAGCATTCTTCGGATCGCTTAGTTGAAACAAAATACATTCATCCGGAACACGGAATGATTTTCCGATCATTAGCATGTGTTTGTAGTGCTTTAGATTATAAGCTTTTCAACCTTAGTGTAGGACAGTTTTAACAAATGATCTTGCAACTGGCAGAAACTCAACAACTTGCTGACCAAAAATCTTGAGAGAAGTCTTGTTTTTCTCTACCCCAAGTGTCTTCCAATTTCCAAGTTCTTATTTCTTTCTCCCACCCTAAGGACAGTCCTCCAGTAACCATTATACTTCAGTTTAATTTCTATCATACCCTCGTCCACCCTGCTATATGAAGACAACTGTAGTAAACCCTTTAATAACTAAATAATATACGCTAACTGTATAAACAAAGAACATTAAGTACTCGTTAAGAAATCTGGCTACCAAGTACTCATTAAGATTACACATTTGATATTTAGACGTTGGTAATACTAGTAACATGTAACACACCTACTCCAAACAATTTTGCATTGAGACACATCAAGAAATTACTACTAATACTATACTATATTTGCAACAAATTACTACTACAAAAGGCCAAGAAATTATCTACTACAAGGCATATTTCAATGCCAACATAAATGTAATGAAACATTTGACATACTCATGCTAATTAAGAAATTTTGCATGGAGACAACATTAAGAAATTACTATATACTAAATGTGCCATCAAGAAAAATGATAGCATATAATAGCAGCTTCACATGCTTTTCTTGGCATTCATCTTGATCAAAGCATACAGTGGAGCTGCAATTTCCTAAAATGGGTCTTATTGGATCTATCGGATATCCAAAACCGAATCCGCAAGTTTACAATAAATCTGGATCCGCGTCTGTATTCAAGAAAATTTCCACTTTAATATCCGGACCTGGATCCAAATCTGGGCGGACATGACTAATTAATATCCGAATCCGCATTCAAGAGTATACATATACGGGTTCTGTTTGGTTCAGATAATCCAAATCCGTTTACATCCTTAGCTGAGAGTTACCATTATGATAGTAAAAATAATTCAGTAATTAATTATAGTAGATACTGATTGGCACTTCAGATCCTATCACTGTCCATGTATGAAAAATATTTTGGAACTTAAATAAAGAAATATTATCTTATTCTAGTTAGGTGATTGTCTCGCCTTGTGCTCTTGTGCTAGAAGCACTTAGTGCCTTTGTGATACAGTTCTTATCTTTCTGACCCTATTGTTTTGATATTTGAGATTCAATTCTTATCTTTCTTCTTTTTCTTTTGAATGTAACGGCTATGATGGGGATCTGAGCCGTTTTCTTCTTCTCCGATTATATTTGCCAATGGGCCGGGTCCGGTCTGGCTTTGAGACTCGGAGACGGGTCCAGCTGGGCCGGGTAACCCAGCCCATTAACAAATCCGACCGGCCCATGGGGGGGAAAACTTGGGATAAATAGCTGGCCAATGGCCTCGGAGGATCTATGATGTAAAATTTGCCCTAATTGGCAACGAGCTCCAACTGAGCTCACCAACTGAGATCAATAAACCCCTTTTTTCCTTCTTCTTCGTCTTCTTCGTTGATTTTGCCTTTGGTGCTGCCAGTTCTCCCTGTTTTCTAACCTCCTGCAGGTCGAGATGCCGCCGAGGAACCGCCATCGCTACCACCTATCATCTCCGACGCCCTCGCCGACGGAGAGGACGCATCAATGGTATCAGAGCCTCAGGTTCCGGAGTTCCCTGAGGATCATGGAGACGACGGCGACGACTTCACTCCAAAGGTTGAACCACGAAGGTCAGTATCTTTTGATGCAGGCTGGAATTCCAAGGAAGCTCCAGATCAAGGAAACACTCTTGGAACAGGTTCGACTTCTCAAAAAGAAGATCAAATTGACTTCCGATTCCGAGCTCTTGATGAAAGAACTGCACTAAGGAATCGAATCTTGGAGGAAAAGGTTGGTGATAATATGAGAGCTATTGATGACCGTTTCCGTTCTCTGGAAGGGAAGATAGATCGGGGTTATGAAGAACTAAGTGCTCTGATCTCAAAATTGTGCCAAGAACCACGGTTCTTAAACAAGGAAAACGATGGATTTGGAAGAGATGAAGTTCCTCCCATTGGAGGGCCTAGGCTCAGTTCTAAGGGAGTGGTATTCGCTACTCCTCCAAACGAGAGACAGGCAACCATGGGAGGAGGAAGGTCAGAGCAATTCTTGAGAAGAAATCAGAAATCCTTCAACATCCCTGGTAAGCTTCCAATGCCAAAACACCCTAAAGTGGAAATTCCTATATTTAGGGGAGATGGAGACATCTTAAATTGGTTGTATCAGCTAGAACATGTATTTGCTATACATCATACTCCAGTAGAGGATCGGGTAGAGTTCTGTGTCTTCTTCCTTCAAGGAGAGGCTCTGTTGTGGTGGAGGTGGCTGGAAAAACAGAAGGGAGAATCAGTTACCTGGCCAGAATTCTATGATGAGATGATCCTGCAGTATGGTCCTGATGACCTGGATGATCCCCTGGCTGCTTTGGCAAATTTGAAACAGACTGGTACTGTACAGAAATACCATAAATCTTTCATAAGGTTGGCTCACTTAATTGATGAATCTGAGAAGAACTTAATTAGTTTATTCCTGTCTGGGTTGAGAGAAGATCTAAGAGGGAAGGTCAAATTGGACAAGCCCTTGTCTATGGTTTCAGCCTATAGAAGTGCAGTAGCCAGAGAGTCTATTACAGCAGCAGAGAAGAAATTGAATAGAGTATCTACATTCAAGGGAACTGTCAGCACAACAGGATTCAGTCCAAGAAATCCTATGATTCCAGCTACTACCAGAGAGAGTATTCCTGCAACAAATGCTTCAGGCAGAAGGTTGTCTCCCTCTCAGGTAGAAGAATATAGGAGGAAAAGTCTTTGTTTCAAGTGTGATGAGCCTTATACTCCGGGACATAAATGCAAGGGGAAGAGTTTGATGCTAATTGAATGTGAAGAGGATGAGAGTGAGCAGGAAGAGGAAATCTTATTAAGACCTAGGGAAGGATTTGGGGAAAGTTTACATGAGCTTTCACTTAATGCTATGGAAGGCAGTATATCACCCAGAACTATTAGGCTTTGTGGACAGGTAAATAGGAAGCCTGTTATGGTGTTAGTGGATACTGGTTCTACCCACAACTTCATTGATCCTAAAGTGGTGCAGAGAACTGGTTTGGTAATAACACCTGAAGTGGCTTTTAAGGTTACTATAGCTGGGGATGATCAGTTACAAAGTGAAGGGCTATGTAGGTCTGTTTGCTTTAAGTGTCAAGGGCTGGAGATTGTCACTGATTTCCATGTACTGCCTATAGGGGGTTGCCAAATGGTCTTAGGAATTGATTGGCTGCAGTCACTGGATGAGATGACTATAAATTTTAAAGAAAGAAGGGTAAAGATTATGAAGGATAGCCATTCTTGGGAGTTACAGGGGGTCTCATCTAATGAAATGGAGTTGGTATCAGCTAAGGCTATGGAAAAAACACTCTACCAATCAGCCAAAGGATGGGTTTTGTATATTTGTGAACAAACAGGTATTCAGGCTGATCCAAAATTTAATTTACAATTACAAACCTTGTGTGAAGAGTATGATACAGTCTTTAAAGAAGTCATGGGACTTCCTCCAAAAAGAAGTCATGATCATCAAATACTATTAGTCCCTGGTACTGAGCCTATTAATTTGAGACCTTACAGGCACCCTTGGGAACAAAAGAATGTCATAGAGAAGATGGTAGAGGAGATGATGGAAACTGGAATCATTAGAATAGCAGGAGTCCCTATGCTTCTCCAGTTGTGTTGGTCAAGAAGACTGATGGCACTTGGAGATTATGTGTGGATTACAGAGCATTAAATCAAAAAACAGTTAAAGACAAATACCCATACCATTAATTGATGAATTATTGGATGAGTTATATGGGGCACAAATCTTTTCAAAACTGGATTTGAGGAGTGGATATCATCAGATCAGAATGAGGGAAGTGGATATACCTAAAACAGCCTTCAAGACTCACACGGGTCATTATGAATATTTAGTTATGCCTTTTGGGCTAACTAATGCTCCTGCTACCTTCCAGGCTTTGATGAATGAACTCTTTAAACCATATTTGAGGAAGTTTGTGCTCATATTTTTTGATGATATACTGGTTTATAGCAGAAACATACAGGATCACCTGGACCATGTAAGGTTGGTGTTAGATATCCTGAAGAAGAATCAGCTTTTTGCCAAGAAAAGTAAGTGTCAATTTGGGGTAACAGAAGTGGCTTATCTTGGGCATGTGGTGTCAGCTCAGGGGTGGCTGTTGATCAAAGTAAGATACAGGCAGTGGTAGACTGGCCAGTTCCAAAAAACCTGAAAGCTTTGAGAGGTTTCTTGGGCCTGACTGGCTATTACAGGAAGTTCATCAAAGGGTATAGTACCCTTGCTGCTCCCCTGACTGTACTCACCAAGAAAAATGCCTTTCTCTGGGATGACAAAGCTCAGGATGCCTTTGAAAAATTAAAAACAGCTCTCATAAGTCCACCAGTTCTAGCACTTCCCAATTACACTGCACCCTTTGTGATTGAATGTGATGCCTCTGCCAGCAGGATTGGGGCAGTACTGATGCAGGATAATCATCCTATAGCATATATCAGTCAAGAATTGAAAATTCTGGTAAGTGTGCTTCAACATATGAAAGGGAAATGTTAGGCTTACTGTTAGCCACCAAGAAATGGAGGCAGTATCTATTGGGAAGGGAGTTCATTGTGAAGACTGATCATAAACCTTTGAAGTACTTATTGGAACAGAGACTATATACTGAAGCTCAACATACTTGGTTATTGAAGTTATGCAACTTCAAATATAAGTTGAGTACAAGAAGGGGAAAGAAAATATAGCTGCTGACAGTCTTTCCAGGAGAAATGAAATTCCTGATTCTCCAGCACTGTTGGAAATTTCTGTGGTGGAGTCTGATTGGGTTAAGTTACTAAAAGAAATGGTTAATACTGACCCTTTTTTCTCTGAATTAAATAGTAAGTGGGATGGGGGTCTGTTGGACACTGCTAAGTATCAGAAAAAGGGGATCTGTTTTATTATCAAGGTAGGATTGTTATAAATCCTTCCTCCTCTCTTACTCAGCTATTACTGTCTGAGCACCATGATACTCCTGTGGGGGGACATTCTGGATATGAAAAAACCTATCAAAGGTTAAAGAGGGTGGTATACTGGCAGGGCATGAAAAGTAGTGTTAAAAAACATATCAGAGAATGTGAGACTTGTCAAAGGTCTAAGTATGAGGCAATCAAACCTGCAGGTTTACTGTAGCCACTGCCTATTCCTCAAAATGTTTGGGAAGAAATCTCCATGGATTTTGTAGAAGGGTTGCCAAAAAGTGGGGGTAAATCTGTTATCTTTGTCATTGTTGACAGATTAACTAAATTTGCACACTTTTTGCCTCTCTCTCACCCCTACACTGCTAAATCAGTGGCTGCTGTATTCTGGGATAACATTTACTGTTTGTATGGATTGCCCCTAAGTATTGTTTCTGATAGAGATGCTGTGTTTACCAGTGAGTTCTGGAAAGAGCTGTGGTCTTTACAGGGGACTAAGTTGCTTTTCAGCACTTCTTTCCACCCCCAAACTGATGGGCAGACTGAGGTTGTTAATAGATGCCTGGAAACTTATCTACGTTGCTTTTGTTCCCACAAACCTCATGAGTGGTGCAAATGGCTTCCATGGGCTCAGTATTGGTACAATACCAGTTGGCATTCAGCTACCAAGATGACTCCTTATCAAGCTGTTTTATGGTAAAGCACCTCCCACCATCTCATCTTACATTCCAAAAACTGCTAAGCTACAGAGTGTTGAGGAAGCTCTGTTGGACAGGGATGCACTCTTCAGTTGTTGAAAGATAATCTGATCCATGCACAAGACAGAATGAAAAAATGGGCAGACATGCACAGGACTGAGAGGTCTTTTGCAGTGGGAGATTGGGTGTTTTTGAGATTGCAACCTTATAGGCAAATCTCTGTTGGGGGAAGAAGGTCTCATAAACTCTCCCTTGTTCTATGGTCCATACAAAATCTTGCAAAGAATTGGTCCAGTTGCCTACAAACTGGATCTACCTGAGGAGGCTAAAATTCATCCAGTGTTCCATATTTCCCAATTGAAAAGGCAACTTGGTCACAACAGTCAGGTCCATAATCAGCTGCTTCTCATGTTGTGGAAGTGATCAAGGAACCTGAGAGTATCCTGGACAGGAGAATGGTGAAAAGGTTGGGAAAAGCAACCTCTGAAGTTTTGATTCAATGGAAACAGCTACCATTAGAGAAGCTACCTGGGAAAATTATTGGGACCTGATTAAAAGGTTTCCCGCCTTCGACCTTGGGGCAAGGTCGAATTTAAGGGGAGAGCATTGATACAGTTCTTATCTTTCTGACCCTATTGTTTTGATATTTGAGATTCAATTCTTATCTTTCTTCTTTTTCTTTGAATGTAACGGCTATGATGGGGATCTGAGCCGTTTTCTTCTTCTCCGATTATATTTGCCAATGGGCCGGGTCCGGTCTGGCTTTGAGACTCGGAGACGGGTCCAGCTGGGCCGGGTAACCCAGCCCATTAACAAATCTGACCGGCCCATGGGGGGGAAAACTTGGGATAAATAGCTGGCCAATGGCCTCGGGAGGATCTATGATGTAAAATTTGCCCTAATTGGCAACGAGCTCCAACTGAGCTCACCAACTGAGATCATAAACCCCTTTTTTCCTTCTTCTTCGTCTTCTTCGTTGATTTTGCCTTTGGTGCTGCCAGTTCTCCCTGTTTTTCTAACCTCCTGCAGTCGAGATGCCGCCGAGGAACCGCCATCGCTACCAACCTATCATCTCCGACGCCCTCGCCGACGGAGAGGAACGCATCACTTTGTATGGCAACCTAATAAACCTGTAGTATTCCCACCATTTGCTGGTGTGTTGCTTTGGCTAGGGGAGTTGAGTGATAAGTTAGCGGAAGCATGTTGATCCGGCTGGACAAGATAAATACCTTATTAAAGCAAAGCATTCTTCTTGTGATATTCCTTTATCCTTTCAATCTGCTTCTTCGTGGAACATGTTGATGATTAGTTGTGCTAGAAGTACCTGCAAAGGACATTGCATCCTCTTATTCTTTTCTTCATCATTTCTTCCTCTCTGCTCTTTTCTTTCCCTTCTGTATCTAATAAACCAACTAGTTATCTCCTTCTCCTTCTAGAACCTTCTTCATTGTCAAAAGTTAATGCTGCTGGCGAGTGCATGTGTTATATGTGTGTCATACCCCAACTTAATAGCCCCACATGGGATATGATTAGGAATGTCTCGGTATATAATAGTTTCCATTAACTTAAGAACTAATCATAGCTAGCATTCTCGAGGGAGAATTGGTTGAAAAACTCTATAGTTAAGTATACTTGGGAAGAACAATTTCAAGATAGATTACCCTTTGGGAGGTTCTTACTTAGGGCACGATAAATGGTATCTAAGCTAAACAAGTTAGAATGTGAGGAATTAAGTGACACATGGAATAAATGTTACACAAAGCAAAGTGTCACATAACACGGATGTGGTAAGGGCAATTCTTGAATCTGTTGGAGCCATCTTTAGAAGATACTGAAGTCACCTATAGATTTCCACATCACTTGGTAAAATAGTAAAATAGCGAGGATTCAACATATCTTAAATGGGAAGTATGTCACATCCCAAATGAATAGTCATGCATGGGATATGCATTAAGAAAGTATCTTCCTCTGAGAATGAACAAAGAACACAAGAAAGAATGGAACAAAAAAAGAATAAAAAATAGAACTCAAGAATTAAATGTAACTAGCATTTTTTGAGGGAGGACCGTGGAAAAACTCTAAACTTAAGCATGCTAGGGCGAGAGAAATTCAATAGCAGACCTTTAGGTAGCTGTTCTCGCTCAGGGTTTGTGTATTCCCCCCCCCCCCCCCCCCCCAAACCACCCCCCACCCCCCCCCCCCCCCCGCGTGCACGTTTCTGTCCGAGAGGTGAGGGGATGGTAGCTTGCATGATAATAGTTGTATGCTCAGCCAAGATGTATTTGACGAGATATTTATTGTTCATCAAGTTACTCTTATCGCTATTTTGATGGAAATTTTTAGATGAAGTTACTATTGTCATTCCTAAACTGTTACCATATTTCTATCTTCCTCTATACTTAATCTAAAAATTTCAATGCCATTCGTTCCTTGAGGCCTTTAGAATAGCTACATAACCCTGTCATTTGTCTACTAATGCAGATAATGGATCCAAAGATGGACTCTGGAATTGAAAATAGTGGGTATCACTCTATTGAAGAAGCAATTGAAAATGGAGTTGCTCCTATTCCTCTCAGCTTGGAGAGAACTACTGATGTTCAACGCTGCATTGATGTCATGGACCACCTTTTAGCATGTGAGGTATTGTGAGCAGTATATTTCTGTAATCTTTTTCCTAGTAAATGGGTTTTTCTATTTTGACTACTATTTTTATTTTGACAGGCAACATGGCATAAGGGCCATTCATTGGCGCAAACAGTCTTTTCATGCATCTATCTTCTGAGGCTTGAAAGAACATCTTCACATGCCTTGTTACATTCCTATTGCAGAATAATGCGTGCTACCTGCAATGTGGTGATATCTGCTGTCTCGGATGCACGTACCCACGAGGTATGCTTATGGAAACAAACTTTCCTACCATATATCAGCTTGGCACTGGGTTCTATTTATATGATTGAATTGAATTAAGGATATCAAGTATCAGCCCTCTGTAGAAAATAAAGAACGTGAAAGCTGAAAGTTTAAAGTCTCATTAGAACATTATCAATAACAGGTTTGCAATTGATACTCTGGGGAAAAGACTAAATTGGTGTGTCAGTAACTTATCATGAGGGATGGTATGATATTTTCATTTAGCCGTGCATTCTTGGAATGTACAATATCAAGTGGTTTTTGAAAGATTGTCATCAAGTGAAAGAGCCCACAAACATGAAATGCGTGTTTTGATATCTTTAAAACATGATAAAGTCTTGTTCTTTGGAACTAATTCTGAAACCATAGAAACAGATATTTATATATTTTATTGATCATTTATGCCTTAAGCACATCGGTGCCAATCATATTAACTGATAATTTATGACTGCTCCATTGTTTCTTAAATGAGTTGGACATGTCAAGGGTGGGGGCTGATGTGCAAAACATTATAACCCTTTCAATGCTGCTTTTCCTCTGTTTATCTAACACCTTGACCCTGGCAATGAAAATGATAAGTAAGCAAAATGATTAGGACTTTGGTGAAAGTATGGTGGCACATCCCGTGATAATACTAGAAAACTGAAGCTGACATATGATGTGTTGATGCAGTCGCTCATTTAATGAAGAGACTCTGATTTACTAATGTTTTCCTTCCGGTGCCAACCCAAATGAACTACCTGAGGTTTTAGATTACTTCTTCCCCATATTTATTATTATTTAGATTACTTGCTCCACATAGTTACTGAGAGAATAAACTTTATTGCTACTTAGTACAACTGAGTATACCCTTTACGATGCGTTTGAATTTCAAATTATGTTGCTTTGCTGTTGATCTTCTTTACTTTTGCATGTCTTATGACAAGCTATCTCTCCATCGTTTTATTTTTTTTATTAACAAATCTGTCTGAAGCATTGAAGGTTGTTGCAAGCGTATTCCTGGAATTTTTTTTTTCTTGACTGTCTTTGTTTATGCACTATCTATTGAGTTGAATATTTTCTTTTAATTACTGATGTGTTAATTTTTTTTGACTTCTATCATAGGAAGAGGACCTTTTCACAATGGCTTATGGCTTGCCTCTGAAAGGGGATGGTGATGACAAATGCCTATCAATTCTAAATTCAGTGGAGGAAACAATATCTCGTCAGTTGCGGGCTTGTAAAGGCCAGTCTTCCAAAAAGAAGTCTCTAGATGGTATGAGCAAGCTTCTTCGTTTTTGGAGTTAAGGTTTTCAAGTTATTGATCTTGAAACTTAGTCTTATATCCCTTAGGAATTAGTATAATCATTAGGGAGAACGTCTAAATATACCTTTTTTTATTGTACTTAGCTTACTTCAACAGAAATATATTACTTAATTTGAGGATCATATTTTTCTAAATAAGGATCTGAGAAATAATTTGTACTGCTTTTTTCTTTTTAAAATTGGTTGATTGGAAACTGGAAATGTTGTTTCTTTTGGTTGTTCTCATTTGGTGTTTAAGTTGATTTTACCAAAATCTAACTCAACTATCTAGCACTAATTCGAGGCACAAGCCTTAAAGGGTATATTTGAGCACCTTCCCAGTTTTGGACTTCATCTTGCCAATTCACCATTTGAGAAGTAACGCAAACTCTATAATGTCGTGCTCAAGGTTGACCCTTGCTTTCCAGGATCTTGAAATTCAATACTATTTTCCATTGACCATGCCAGTTATATATAGATTAATGTAGCACATTTGATCTTTGATGGGCAAACTTGGAAGATCACAAAGTTCATTTACTTCTATAAGAGATGGTTGACAGATGAGAAGGAATACAAGTCTGAGTTAGGGAGAGGAAGATACAGCGTTTATGGATAATAAACTATACAGCATACATCTTGTATTCATAATGGATACCAATTGGTTACTGAGTGACATTATCCTACAAATAGCTAATATAAGTATAATTTATGCTTTGACAGCAAGCCTATTCCTGTGGACTTTCTAGAAACCAATTGGGAAACTAATCTTACAACCTCAAATATAAGACAATTATCACCCTAGTGACTCTTTTCCCATAAGTGTTGGCTATGGAATGCAAGTCAACATCGAGAAGATTCACAAATGATTGACCAAATTCAAAAAAAAAAAAAAAAAAAAAAAACACTGATTGTCTGTCATTTGGTGCCAATTTCCCTGTCGAGTCAATCTAAGTATGAGTATGAGTATCAGATGTGATATGATAAGATACATAGATTCGCAAAAATTCAAAAATAACGGATATGGCAAACAAGTAATATTTTATTATATGAGGACAAAATGCTCGCGGAGATGGTTATAAAAAAAGCAAATAGTTTACTAGTGTGTCATTGGACAAAGACATGCATTCCGTGCCAACCATCAAACCTTGATCGATCTGATCTACTCCTATTTCCTTTGACTCACGGTTGATTCTCTATTGATATGTACAAAGCCTATACCAAATTATGGAATTTGCCCAATCTGAATTTATCAGCATGTTCACTACACCAAAAGACATTGAGTTAGATTTGTGGATCACTTGATTCTGCTTTCAATTCTCTTATCCAGCTCTGATCATTCTCAATTGTTGGTTTCTCTTTAGCCGTTTCAATGCTCTTCAAACTTTTTCTTTGGTACAAATACCACCAAATTTCTGTGTTTGCTGTTCAACAGCCAACAATAAATCACTTTTTCCTTTTTCACTCCATGCAGTAAGCAAACTTATGTTGTGATTATATCCGGTGAGCACCTCATCACCGCCATTGACTGGTGCTCCAACAGAACAATGCCATGCAGTCTCCAGCCACCTTGCTCTCCATCCGCGCAGCCCGTGACACTGCTTGGCCACTTCATGTGTTGTCGATCCAGTGATCTCCTATACGAAAAACTTGCACCCGGATTGAATCCAACTGAGTCTGGTCCATATCTGTACAGTTTAACCTGGTTTCCCGCTGGATTTACACGGACATGTCCAGTGCGAATTAGACGCAAATCCATGTGTTTACTGTTTACTTGTCAAATTCAGATTCTTGCACTACTGTCTCAAATAGGTGCTCTGAGGAGCCACTACAGCAAGAGATGGCCTTAGCACGAGTTGTCTTGAAGAGAGTCTTAGCTTATCAGACATGTAGTTTTAAGCTCATGAAACTAGGGAGTGCTCTAAGATACCAAGACAAGGAAAAGTATAAAGGACTATGGGAAAGATGATATGATTTGCTTTTATAGGGCATAAAATAAGTGAAATAGCCAAATGGACTCACATCCCAAAAACCTAAGAACCCAAGAACAAAATGGATTAATTCTCTAAACCACCTTGCTAGTCAGTTGTTTTTCTCCCCTTCATTGATTAGCTTGTGCTCATATCAACAGATTTAAAAAGAGAACTTTTAAGATTTTATGATGTGACTGCTGCGTGAGCCTTTTGACATGAAATTTTCATGTGAAAACTTGTGGACTTCATTGGGCGTATCGTTCTGAACTCTCTTTTGCTATGATAGGGAGCATTTATTGGATCGAATGACGAATGGGGACAGTTACAGTTATGCAAAACCCTATATAATCCAAGTTTTCATTAAGACATGCAATTTTCAGAAACATGAATCTGGAACTTCTTTTTTTGTTCTAATTTTGGGAATTGATTTCATTTTCCATTGTGCTAAATATCAGAGATATACTTTTTGAGTTAATTACTTGTACTTTCAATAATACGCCTCTACATACTATATGTTCTATCATTGCAGATATTGATTCTCTTCAACCAGTCCTGATTTGGAAGAGGGTTATTGTAGAGCTCTACTATGCCGCTTACGCTTTCGTAAGGTCTTACCCCATATTTCCTATTTGCATATTGTCAAGTTAACTCGATTAATGTTTGAAAAATCACTAATTCTTCTCAAGAAATAATTGATTATGTCTTGTAAATATATGCACGACTATAAGTTACATAGATTTGCAAGAAAGTTCAAGTATCAGCTACCATGTTGGAATAATTACTGGCCGACTTTTCCCAATTTTATGCAAATCGAAGGGATTATGAATGAAATTTGTTAGCAAGATATAGGTTAGCGGGAGTAGATGCTCGCTTAACTTGCTTTGTGAATACAAGTCTAATCACATGCATGTAGTCCCTTTTAGGGTCATGTTGCAATAACATCAATTGAACTGGTACCGTATGTCATCTTTATGTCACTCCAGACCATTTGTAATCCTCCTGGATGGAGCATGTGCCATCTTTTGAACATTTAAATGTTGATTTTATTAACAATATGTAAAAAGAATAAGGAAAGAGGAGAGAAAATCTCATGAGCAGTCATACGAGCCAACAGCTTTCTGACACGACTTTCTTATCTGTGCCAAATTCTTCTTGATACTGTCATTATTTCTGGGCACCCACATAACCTATGCTATGTCCTTCTAGTTTCTCTCTGCATTTTTATTCTTTAATTATTTGAGTTGCATTCATAATTTCTCCTCGTCCGTAGAGGAGAACATCTATGTTCTATTGTGATGGAATTTGAGAAAGTGAGCTATTTTCTTTTACTGTTATTCTGCCAGGCATGATGGCAAATGGGAGTTTTCTTGTCTTTTATCTGCTGCTGTTATTGGTGTTGGTGATGATGGTTGTTTTATTGTCGTTTTTTGGATGTTGCAGTAATGAAACAATTGTTGGCCCACCACTCATTCCCTCAAGCTTTTGTATGAATTGGTTATTTTAATATGAGATTAGAACATTGGGATAAAAGGTCCCGGGTCGGTTTTATCAGGACACTTCAAAATTTGGTCTTTTGATGCGTCAAACACGCGGACACTTGAAGACACCTCAAGGACACTTCAATTAATGAAACACAGGAATATCACAATTGTGTTACAATCTTGGATCTTTTGTATGCAAGATATGAGTACTAGAGTGTATTATATAAACACCTATGGTTATCTTGTTGAATTCTGACCCAATTTCTTCAGTTGATACCCATTGCAAAATGGCTATGTACATATTTGCATTCATGTCTATGAAAAATAGCCGTCCCACTATAAGATTTTTAGGAAGGTTCTTGTGTCGGCAACTCAGGACAATGGGACGCATGACACCTGTGCCCCGTGTAACTCTGACTTGGGTTCTATTCCAGCGGTAAACATTATTTAAGAAAATCCTCTTCACATGTGTTGTCCTTAACATGCAAAATAAATGTGCTCACTCACCCATGTATGGGAGTAGGAGGTTAGAGAGCTGAAAGCTTCTATTTGGATATACCTTAAGAAATAGAACACTCTTATTTGTCACGTTATTGACATTATTCACTTGCTGCACAGTGATGAGTCAAAACTTTTGCTTACTGCTTTACAATAGGTACACTTCTCCATATTACTTTGCAAACTGGTTCAAATAACATGACCACAGGAGTGAGATAAAAGGGTTGAAGATTTCAACATTTTGCAAAAGTCCACATGTGATTAGTAAGAGAATATGCATACCACAATTTTTGATGGCTTCAAGATCACTCTTATTTGGCACTATGATGCAAAATTGGAGAGCATAATGAAAGAAATTGCAGACGATGAGTCTAAGTTAATCAATCTAGCAAACGAAAGTGAGGTTGATAGTAAGCGGTAACACCTACTGAATTTAGTTTAGTTTCTTTGAAATACTTTGGTCATCGTTTCAGATATCGGTTGATTTCGATATATATCGGGTATCGGATTTGAGGTACTTGATACGATATTAACCCTGTAATATCGGTGATATCAAATCCGATATTGCCGATATTTATTGACAATCGATATGGGTGATGTTGATACTAAAAACCATGGGCCGATACCGGTACCAAGATTATAAACCATGACTCTGGTATTTGAATTTGTAAAACATGATGAGCATTGTGATTGCTGTAACTTGTTTTAGAGATTTGTTGCTAGTGCTTTTGCCACTTGCCTATCACTAGTATCGTGAAGTCATTAACTGCCATTGTATTTCACTGTAATAGTTACAGTGAACAGATAAGTCATTCAAAACTTAACAATAGACTACTACAGAGAATAGAAGTTTGGTGGCCTTGGTACATGAAATTACATAAACTAGTAAAAGTGCAGGTGGGCAAACTCACTGTTGCAAAAAATAAAATAAATAAAAACAAAGGAACTGGGGAGTGTTGGGAAAGGGAGGAATAGATATGAATTTTCTAGATAATCTTCCTTTGATTAATGAAAGTACTAATGACAATGGTAGAATGTGTTGATGGGAAAACGTTGATCTATGAGTATTGAGTAAACAGTCTGTTGAAACCAGATCATGAGAGAGGGATCATCTGTGCATCTAATTGGTTATTTTGTATATATTTATAGTGTTCTACTAAACTATTAGGGTAGTGGACATTTAAAAAATCTACTGGTATAGAGGAAATAACAAACCGATCATCATTATATTACGTATTATACGTATGATAAAAGAAGATTCTCACAAGGAGGAGGAATAACATGCCTAACATTGTGCAGGGGAGTTGTAGATGTGGAAAGGAAGAAATGTAAGTGGGTTGATACACACTTAAAAGAGAAAGCTACAATGTGGACTATTACATTGGCATCCTCATTAGAAGGGGGGGAAAAAAAATAGGCAATGAGCTTTTTTCCCAAACTTGAATCGTTAGAAGAAAAAGAGAACTTAAAAATTACAGTCTAATATTAACCTTACCAAAGAAAATGGCCATTATAAATGCAGAGGCCTTTATCAAAATTCAAATAGTTATAAAGAAAGAGACTGAATTTAATTTTAACCTTGGCATTTTTCACAGATGAATGTGGCAAAGGGATTCATGTGGGAAAAGCCACTTTTTGGTTGTTGTTGTTAATTATCAAAATGAGCTTAACCTTTCTCTTCCTTTGTTTCTAAAAGCTGAAAGATGACAATAATCTTTAGTAACTAATCAGATATTTGTATAATTTTTGAAAAGAACTAAAAGTAACTTTTTTCATGATGGACTTACGGGTTTCCTTTTCTAATACAATAAAAAAAAGAAATTTTTGAGGAGAGAAAAAGGGGGAATTGGGACTAACTTTTGATTCTGTGTCATTGGCATTGTCGCCATGCCTGTTGCTACCCACCAGACACGCCTTCGGTGACTCGCCCCCTTCGTCTGCCACGGCTTGCGAGAGGAGATAATGGAGTTAGGGCTTAGAAGCAGTCAGGCACGACGACTTTTCATATCTTAAACAAAGTTGCAACCAGATTAGGCACTTTCTAAAACACTTCTCCATAATTATGACAAGCGAAGGTAAGTTGGAAAAGTAATCATTTCATGCAAAGTATATGATGAGTATGGTTTTAGAACGAAACCACAGTGGTTTCATGAAAATCACAAGGATTTTAGAAACACCCGTGACATGTTAAAATTCAAATTATGTTTTATACAAGGTGTTGCTGGTAGACGACAATGGCAGAGGTGGTGCCGGGGTGGCAGCAGTCGCTTTTTAAACCTGATCATGCTGCGAGTTAGATGAAAGATGAACGAGCATGACAAAACTGAATATTTTGGGATATAGATATAGAAATTATCTCTTTGGGAAGAGGTGTGAAAGTTGTGTATATTTTCCATTTTAGGTTTGACTTTTTTTTAATATGAAACACGTGTTAAGTTCGCGAAGGCATAGCTTGTTGCTTAAAAGTATGATATGTTGCGTCGTATTTATGAGCAAAAATGTTTCAGCACGTGTGTGTTATGTATTTGGATATCTATACAGTGCTAGATTTGGTAAAAAGACCAATTTTTGAATTTAAGATTATTACTTAAATGGAATGATTGAAGTGTTTGAGAAGCTACAGGACAAGTTAATTCAAAATATTACGTAGTTAATGAATCTTCTCTATGTTATGATGATAACTGGATGATGTTGATGTGGACTATATAAAGACTTTTTGCTGGTTGATGATATGCACTAAATAATCAAACGGGTTGAAGTCTCTATGGAAACAATAGTAGTGTTCTTTTAGGTTAATGCTCAATTTTAATCTCACCCACTGATCCCTTCAAATATAGATCCCATGTTTTGTGGGACATGTGTGAGTATTGGGTTGATCCATTAGGTATAATATATAGAGGGACACTGTTGCAAAAGCAGAAGCCCTGGTTTACTTTTGTCTCCTCCTGAATGCTTTCACCCCTCTATGAGTTTCAAGATTTCCTCACTTCATTTGTTGTATAAATGTATTCTTTGCCTTGGAGATTTTAGAAAAAGTGCACATGTGATGCATGTATTGTGTTGTATGATGGTTGTGATTAGTTTAAATAACTAATACAGTACCTTTGTTTATTTTATTAGAATATTAATTATCAATATAAATTTTGATTCAAATATTTTTAGTTGTGTAAGTTTAGATTATATTTAGATGGAGATCTATTATATCGGTTTTATATAAAATATTTATTTTGACAACTTGTTACAATGGTAAAACCTCTTTGCAGTTGGCAAGAGGCATGGGGTTCAAAACCCATTTGCACTAGGCTACGGCCTATATTCTCTACAAAAAAAAATTAGAATCTCAATTTAATTAGAATTTTTAACCCTAATCTCTACTTAAATTTTAGAGTTTTAATTTTATTAGGTTTCTTATAAGAAAATTTAAAATGAGTTTCAGTTTTATTTTATAAGCAAATTAGGCCCATATCAAATTAGAGTTTAAATTATATATAAAAGGAAACTCATCGTTAAAGAGCCAACTTAATTTCGATTCTAAGGCAGAAACCTATGAATTAAAATAAAATTCATAATAAGGATTTCAAATATATAAATAATAGAAATATATTTAATTACGAAAATATCAAAAAAAAAGGTTATAGAAAAAGGGAAACGAGTTTACAAGAAAGAATAATCAAGAAAAGAAAAAAGAATAAAAAGAAAATTAAGAATGAAAAGAAATTTTAAAAATCTAACAAAAGAAAATAGAATTACAATTTCAAACATAGTGAAGAAAAAATAAATAAGGGAGAAATTTTTTAAATAAAATAAATATGAAAAAACAAAGAATTTTTGAAAGAAAATAAAATGTTAATTAAAATTCAACATAAGAACAAAAATAGTAACTAAATGGGGAAAAAAAGAAGAAACATATAATAATCTGTAAATCGGGAACGAAGAAGCGTATGAAGTTTAAATTAAAGAAAAAAGTATAAAAAGTACAATAAAAAAAATAAAAAAAGAAAAGTAAACAAACAAAAGTATTAGAGAAAGTGAGAACTGAAATAAAAGAAAACAAAGGATAAAAAATAAAATAAAAAAGGAAAAAAGGAAAAATGTTTAGATCAAACTGGGATGGTAGAATAAAAAATAAGTCCAATTTGAATTTGAAAGAAGAAAAGAAAATTCCGAAATAAATAAAAATAATAAAATTGAGGGTTATTCTCAGACATACCCCCAAATCTTCTCTGTTCCTAAAATTACCTCCCAAATCTTCATATTTCTAATTTACTCTCCACATTCTTAAATTTTGATCAAAAATATCCCCACCGTTAAATTTTTAACATTTTGAAATGAGAATTACCAATTTATCCGCACTCCTCTCTCTCTCTCTCTCTCTCTCTCTCTCTCTCTCTCTCTCTCTACCGAACCCACCACCGAGGAGAGATTCGAATTTATGAACAAGGTAACCAATTTCAAACATACTTGCAACAATCATGGCTTTGATGATCTCATCATTGTAGTACTTCAGAGCCTCATCTTTCAAATCCAACAAGACGTCAAGCATGCTCTTCTTCTTGTTATTCTTTCCTGTTTCCTCTCCTTCCATCGTTACCCTTCCCCTGTTTCTTCTTCTTCTACCTCAGATCATCAATCAACCCCTGCAGCCTCGCTCCACCCTTCTCAGATCATCAATCAAACCCTGCAGCCTCGCCTCCACCCGCTTTTTCTTCCCCCATTGCATGCATTATAAGTTTCCTCTTCTGCTTGTTTGTGGATCCATCATCACAACTATTGCAGATGGGTGGACAAATTTGCACCTGTTGTTAGTTGTGGTCACCCATTGCTTGTGCTGGAGTCAAGTGTAGGGCATTTTGTTTTCTTTTCTTTTTTTTTTGTCTGAGAGAAAAGTTGGAGGCTGTGATGGATATGTTTTTTTCTTGCTGAACTATGACATCAAACTTGGGTGATCTACTGTAACTTAAGTAACCACCGGTATTGGTGACGCATATGAAGAAAAGAAACCACTGAATATTTGTACCCTTCTTGCATCACATTGCGGTCTATTCTACTTAAAAACAAAGGAGGAAAAAATCCTTACATATGTTTTTTCTCAATATAAAATGACTTCGAGACTGTTATGGTTATAGGCTTAACAAGAAGTATCATGCCTATCTAATGAGATAATGACAATTCCAGTCTTTGTGCGCATACTCCCAAGGTTACAACAATATGTGTGTGAACTTGAACTAGTGGCCGAACAATGTCTGGGTTGATTTTCAGTTTTGGGCAGTTAGGATAGATTTAGCCTGACACTTCCCAGCTTAATGTTGTCATGTTGTCTTTTCTTTAATTTTAATTTATTTTTAATGGTACATACTCTCAGTACTTACATGAAGCTTTTGTGTTTATTGTAGAGTAGTTTCTTGTACTTTGATTAGATCAGCTCTTTCTTCTTTGAGTTGCGAACAAATTCTTTGTTTTTATGCCTTCGACCATATTCTTGATTCCAAGCCGCCTTTGTTTTTGTACTCATGCTGCTAAAGATTCTATTTTCTCTAGTGCAATAAAAGCCAGTTTCACTCCATGTTGTTCTATAAGGTTTGGGCTTTAGCACTTTCCATCCAAGTACACACTGACCATTACCAATTGTATACAGCACTTCTATCATGTTCTCGTGTGTATGAGGAAACCTCAAGGAAGAGGATTGGAGCTGGCTAGGAAACACGTGGCGTCATCCTTGTCTGAGCTGGCTTGCATGTACAAGTCACTGGGATTCCTCAGGTCTAATGCATGTGAATCTTGCCAAGCTAACATTGAAGATGGGACTACTGCCTCAGGTTGCCAACCTCTTGGTTTTGATGTTAGCCTAAACAATAGGTTGTCTACGCCAACTCCACCACGTTCTATCAAACTTCTCAGCTGGAAAAAGGTTTTCAGCTGAAACCCTCCTAATTTTTCATTTTCTGCTGTTACATAAGAGAAGTCCTTAGTTACATTAATGCTATAGTTGAGATCTAAACTAGGTGCAAGTGTGCAGAATATTTTCTGTTGTTCTAGCTTTGATAAAGTGTTATTACTTTTCAGGCTATTGAATATTTTGAGAAGCTTTTACACGATTTAGATATCATATGCTCGTTCTCTCTAGACGCAGTGCTGGAGGCAGCTTTGCGGTTCGTGGTTCAGTTCCAAAAATCAAAGCCCGATCTAGTTGCTAGAGCTCATCTGCAGGTCTACTTTTAATGCTCCATTGTATCACCATTTGCATCATCATAGTTATTATCTTATTATTACCACTTCAAGTTGTTAACTGTCAGTACAATTATTGTTTTGCTGATTCTTTGCAGTTCCTTGATTTGTTTGCTCTCAGTTTTCATTTGGTGACACCCATCAACAGAAAAAAGAGATTTAAATTCATCTCATTTTGAGTAATCTCATACTGTTAGCATATGTATTTAAGTTCATGACATCTGTGATGGATACTTGATATCTCCTAATCACAGTCATGGCTTTCAGTCTGCGTTAAACTTTTGCAAGGAATAAGTGTAGGTGCGACTGAGGTGAAAACCATGACAATTAGTGTGTCACACATTCCCAGGCCATAATTTATTGGTTTAAGTGAATGTATCAGAATATGGAAACGATTCTTTACATCACAGAACGTGTACCTTTCATTTTCTGGATAAATAGAAGAAAATGATGTATAAATCTATTACGGCATTGGAATGTGGTTTCTCAGTTTGTTGAATTAAAGTTTGCCAGACAATTGGATCAGCTTATACTCTGAATTCTTAATTTGTAACTTCAATCACAATCAGTTGAAAACTAATATAAATCCAATTAAGTTTTGCCTTGGCAGTGCCTTGGGTTATCGATCCTTCTACTTTGGCATGGTGAAATAGGATTGTAGATTCCTTCTGGTAGCATATAAAAATATTACCCTCATCATATATTCAGAGTTTGGTGCTTTAAAATGGTATTAGAATAACCTGACTTCAATTCCCACTGGTGGCGTATTTTAAATAAATGCAGTTTAAACAAAAACACTGCACAAAACCCAGGTTTCAGCCAATGAAAAGGCTCTTGCTCCATAGGAACGTGTTAGAATATAAAAATATTATCCTCAACCCTCATCAAAATATTGGAGTTTTTGTGTAGTGGTAGCGTGGTAGGGAGTTTTAAACCTTCTTTACTCAACATTGCCTGACTTTTATTTTTTGTCGGCATTTGACTTGTGTCCACTTTTGGATGGTCAAGTTCACAGATGACTTTGCTTTTAAATCTGAGTGAGCCAGCAAAGGAAATCCCTATAACGAGTACCGAGGGCTTTTCAATCATAAGGAAGAATTTAACATGGCCTACATTTATGACTCAACTGTGGTCTTCATTGAATATAAAATGACTGAAGCTGGATAAATAAATAAGTTCTGTCAAAATGATGTTTGTATGAATTATTTTGTTTGGAAAACTGGTTAAGTATTTAGTTCAAAATACATATACCCTTTTGTGGCCATTTAATATGCAACTTTTCTTCATTCTTTCTATTTGCTACATTTTTTTATCACTAGAGTTATACTATGACGGAAGTTTCCCCAACTATCACTTATACATGTTTAACGTCTGTAGAGAGTGGTAACATGGTATAGTTGCTCTGAGGGGCGAACATGTTCAGGGACCATTCGACACATATTTAACACATCACTGTAATTACTCGTGTCTTACTCACCACAGCGATGCCAACTTCAAGAAAGCCTTTGTCCAAAATATTTGAGGCTGGCTGCACCAATCCTTTTATCCATTCAGCTCTCCCAGGGGCGTCATATCCTTTGGTTTCCTGGACAAGTATTCTCTTTAGGATTAATGGAGATTTGACAAAGTAGTATGCTCGCAGTTGAAATAGCTAACACAACTCTCTATCGTGGCTCAGGACAAGCAGCGAAAGAATAAGACACTAAGGGCTCGGGCCTAGGGTTGTTAATTTACTGTGTGTTTCATATTTTTATGAAGCAATTTTATGGAAATTTTCTTTTTTAGCGCTGTGCTTCGTTATGGGTTCTAATGGTTATTTTATCAGGTGAAAGTATTATATATTCAATAGAAGACCATGTATCATTTAATATTTCGATAACGAAATTATTGGAAAAGTTCTTTTTTTAAGATCATGTGCTTCATTTTTATTGTAAATTGTGAACATGTTCTTTACGATTTTTTATCTGGTGATAGTTCGTATATTTAACCAAGCCCATCTTTCAAATTTTTTATGTATTTTCTTGTTACTGGAATGGAATCCTACTAACTGATTTAACAGCTTCTATTGGTTCAAGATGGGAAACTTTATGGGCGCGATCTCTTTTATGATGTGATTTCAAGAGCTTTGCCACAAGATATTTCAAGAGACCAAGGATTTCAGAGAAATGAATTTGTGGTGCAACTAAGTCAGGTTAGGAATGTTGTATCTCTTGTTTTATTCTTGATATTGATAGGAGAGCTCATCTTTTCTTACAATTAAAATATTTTTTACTTTTTTATTTTATTTGTTTTAAATGAATTTGTGAATATGCAGCTTGTGATCAACTTGCTTAAAATTCTTTGTACAAATACTGCTTGGCAACGACGCAAGCTGGGAAAGATTTTACAAGATTGGAGTGTTATCTCCATTCAGGTTTGTATGGTGGCCTGCAAGTCAAATTCCATTGCGTTTCTTGTTTGCAAGTGAATTTTCTTTATATACCCTTTAGCTGTGTTCGTTATATTGTTGTATCGTCTTGTTTCAAATTCCACTTCCATTGTCCTCGGAAAAGATTTGTTACTCGGTGCATCATGACTGTCCTTATGTGTTAAGCTTTCCAGCTTGTTATTACTATGTCTGCTAGTATGAATTCACTGGCGCCAAGTGCCAGTGTAGATGGGATAATAACCTTATTTGATTCTTTTATAATTAACAATATGTTTTAATTTTTTTCCTACAAATTTAGTATGTACGTATAGTGTATGCTATTTTGTTATTTGGCTATTGCATTTGTATCCAAGGGAATTTTCTTTTATTTTCTCTTTATAGCAAAATGATTTAATAATTTGTTTATGGATTTCTAATTGAAGAGAAATATTGTTTCAAAGATGTGTATTGAAATCTTAATTAGCAAGTTGGTCTAATCTTGTTATAATAAGTTACAACTTGATGTTTGGTTAGTGATGTCCACCAAATATTGGCCTTCAAATACCAAAAAAGACATGGTAAACTTGTGATGTATATTTTTCTTTCTAATTTCACTCATTAATCTTTTTTATACTTTCAAACTCTAATGAAATTAATTGAACTGCTACAAACTATAGCCCCTACAAACTTGGAGATTTCCAAATTTGTCAAATGCTACATTTCTCTTGTAGCTACATAGCCTGCAAATAACGAAAAGCTCCTATGAACAATAACTCCGCCTTAAGCTTATGCTGCTTCTGCTCTATGTACGATTTGATGAAAGCCTCTCATTCCTCATCTTCTCTCTCCTCTTGGCTTTTACAATATATTTTTAACACGACCAATTCTCGTGCCTCTCCAAGAAGATAGCATTTCTAAACCAAATGGTCTTGATGTTATAAGAAAAATAAACCTACAATTTCCGTTACAAAAAATTGGCATTCTCATTTTGCATCATAATTTCAGCCAGCAACTTGGATATGTTCTGCTGGAAGTCAAGGCCATCATTATGGTGGTAGCTTTGTATTATTACTAGAAAACGAACTTTTCTTTTGGGTTGACAAATATTGTTTCGCAGCTGGAATTGACCTTCAAAAGAGATTTTACTGAGACGTTAAAAGTCCCAGTTGATGAGGTACATTGCCTTCAGAATAGTTTTTTTTTTAATTTATTTTTTTTCTCTGCTTGTCGGCTTATCCATTTTTGAACAGACATTTTAACTGTAATGCAGTATGTCAAAGCATCCAAACATCTCCTGCTTTGGGCAGAGGAGCAAACCTACTGGATTGCTTCACGGTTTCTTACACTGGGATTTGAATTGGAACTCTATTCTTCTAATGAATACTGCATGGTCTACTGGTACATGTACATTATATTTATGAAGCTTTTAGAAAAGATGCAGATGAGGATAGCTGAAAGCAGTGATAATTGTAAGTGTTTCTTGTTTGCATTGCATAGTTTTGTTTCTGCTACCAGTATAAAGCTGAATTTCATTTCTAAGTGCACCTTTGGCTGTCATCTTATAAGACTGGTTACAGATACGCATTAAGGAAGACATTTACTGATCCGGTTATTGCTACAGAATTATTTGCATTTAAATGTTTTTCTTCCAGTTCTGTATCACTCATTGTATATCAGCATCATATTCTTGATTTTTTAATGGTGATTTGTCTTTCTTATTCAGTACTTGCCTTTATATTTTTAGTTCTTATGGCTCTTATATGATTGCTACCTATTTTATCACTTGTATAGTGTGAAAGAATGGCTAAATTACATAAAACAACCATGAACTTCCATTGGTTTTCCCAAAACTACCACTTAGATTGGAAAATGCAATAAACTGTCACAAACTTTCACTATAATTTATAAACAACTACCATCACTCAGCAAAACGATCATGTGAATATCACATGGATTAGAGGCGCTTTGGTCCTAAAAATATCACGTGATATTCACATGATCACTTTCTTAAATGTTGGGCTGACAGATGGCAGTTTAGGGAAAATTGTAGGGATAAGTTTATGGTAGTTTATTGCATATCTCGAAAGTACATGGTAATTTTGTGAAAATAGGTAGAAGCTTGTGGTAGTTTTATGTAATTTAGCCATGAAAGAATAGTGGCTTCTGCAATTTGTAGATGAAATTAATATAGATCTGAACCTTCACATGATATGTAATATAGTATTTCATAACGGGATATTCACGTGGTACTTGTAGCTTTAGCATGCTGTAAAGAGTGTTTTAAAAAACGCGCTACATAACGCGTTATAACATGTTATGTAACCTAACACCGACCGTTCGTTAAGTAATAGTGCTAAAAAACGCAATGGTTCGTAACTGGTTATTTAGCCCGTAACCTGCGTTACGTTACGTTATTTACATAACGCACCGTAACTTGAGTTACAGTGCAAGCAGAGTTTTTACAAACCCCCCACCACCACCACCACACCCCCCCAAAAAAAAAAAAAAAAAAATCCCTCGATGGTCTAGGGAAAAACAAAAAAAAACCAAATCTCAGATCATCGTCCGCGCCGAGAAGAAGAAGAAAGAAGAAGAAGAATCTCTCTCTGATCGACATCAGAAGAAGACCTACCGCCGCTGTGGTTCTTCGTCGTGGTTCTCGCTGACATCGTCTCCTAGCACAAGTCAACTTTCTCTCTTCTCTCCTCTATCCTCCCGGATCTATCTTTCTTCCTGATCTCTCCCCCCCCCCAATCACTCCTCCCCAATCTCTATCTGCTCTCGCCCAAACCGATCACTCTCTGCTCCCCCCCCCCCCCGCCCAATCTCTCTGCTTTCTCTCCAGATCTCGATCTGGAGAGAAAGCAGAGAGATCGGGTGGGGGAGGGGGAGCAGAGAGATCGAGGGGGGGGAGAGAGTGATCTGGGGGAGAGAGCGAGAGGGGGAGAGAAAGCAGAGAGACAGAGTGATCTGGGGGGAGATTTTTTTTCTGCTTGTTATAATTGCTAAAAATTGGGAGATTTTTTTCATGCTTGTTATGGAATTTATTATGTTTGCGAATTTATTATAACTTGTGAATGTGAAAAATTATTGTGATACTTGCTAAATGTGTTATATATTATTTTGATATATTTTTTAGATTTTTAAAATTATTTTTCTATTTATAAAAATTCTTAATTATAGTATATACATCTATTTTTATTAAATAAATATTAAATCATGTAACTTACGTTATGCGTTACGTTACAGCCTATATTAACATAACGAAGAAAAAATGTTATCGTTATTATAAACATTGGCTGTAAAATGATAATAACTTATAAATTTGTAGATGAAGTTAATATGGATCTAGATCTTTACATAATGTAATTGTTAACAAGTTTATATGCAACTTGATGTAATTGAGAGAGGGAGTGAAGGAGATTAGAACTTTGTTGGGATTTGTACATGTTCTCAACTGGTCTTGATTACTGGCTGAAAATGGGCCAGAGGTAGTCTGACAAGCGCCCAATTCTTTTTGGACAAATTTTATTTCCAACTTTTTCTTCAAATTTAAATATTTTTCTTTTTATTTACATATTTTCCATTTATTTAGAAGGTGTTGGGACATTAATATTTCTAAATATCAAAACCCAGTTCAGTTCAGATCCCTCTTTCAAGTTTTGAACAGTGAGAATATAAGTGATCAAGAATGGTTAGAGTAACTACTAAATTGGGGAAGCTAGAGATTTTGTTCTCCTTTACAAGGTCCATAGCCTCGACTTGATCCTGGAATATCCTTTGACCGTGCTTCATCCAATGTATGCTGTATGTGATTTCATTTGTCTTTGGGTTTATTTTGTGCCACGGTAACGAATATAAATCTTTCTTCAATCCTTATTATTTTAACCTTTTTCTTAGTCTACATGAATTTGGAGAGTTGCTCCTTGTTTGCATGAGATTAAACTGTGGGATCAAAAAGTCAGTCTTCCGTTGAAGGATTTGCAACCGGGCCTCTGGCCACAGTTGCCTTGGTCAGAAAGGCGCCATGCAGGGGGTTCATGCCAGGTTGACATCCTGTCATAGAAACTTGGTCCAATTCTTTTGGTGGAACTTGCTTAACTTTTCAGTCGTGCTGGATGGCTGATCCCTATTTTGATGGAAAAAGTCTTAGAGGATCATGGTTCTGTTGGGTCTAAATGTATGGAGAGATTAGTTCCTCCAAGAGTGAAGCTTTTTAAAGATGGTTTTTCCTTGAGTCCAAATCGAGTGGAACCCTTCTCTAGCCTATTCTCCCTCAAGGTGGTTGTTCTGTTGGTATGGGTTTTATTTAGTTCTCCGTCTTTATCTGCCTTCAGAGTTGATGTTTTTCCTTGTAGAAATTTGTGTTTTCCTTTTCTTTTTTCCCCTTTTCTTTCTGATCCTTTCTTTGTCTTGGAAAATGTTGGGGGTTTGCTCCATTGTTGCACGAACTGAAAAGAAACGTAGATTTTCTATGAGTCAGGCCTTAACTTGGAGGAATTTGGCACTAATTTGAGGATTGATGTAATGTTGGCAGCCATTTGTAAAATTTTGTCAAATTTTTCATGGAGCCTTGTTCTCCATTCTAACCCCATTCTGATGGCCAAAGGCTTAAAGGATGAGGATGAGGAGAAAGAGGGCGGTTGGGGTGATGTTATCCTCTGGACCACCTGTTCAAGGGAAGAGAGGTACTTGGTAAAAGGTTTCCATAGGTTCGCCCATGGAAGTGAATCCCTTAGGATTCCATTCCCTATAAATTACGGGTTGTGTTGACTTTACACTCTATTGACAATTCGCTAAAATCTTTTGATAATTTCAGTGAGTATTGAGCCCTTTGACAACTGGAAATGATACTGATGATTGGGATTTAGTGTCTCAAATCCACTTGAGTGGTCAAAAAAGGATTATGTCAAGAGAGATAGGTTTAGCCCACATGGAGTATAAGAGAAGATGGTTAAGTTTTCAATTATTATTAAATTCAAGACTCCAATAGGGGTTCTCTCTTTTGGATCATATGAATTCTAAACATATTGGCTAAATTTCACTAAAGATTCTTTAAGTTTTAACTAATATCACATAACCTTCCAATATGCATTATCACATCTGTTAAGTTGTTTATTAGTATTGAGTTATTGGGTTGTTACCCATATATCCTTCTTGTCTTCTATATATATCTCTATCTTCTCCTTATGAATAAAAAAATTCTTTTCTTTCATGGTTTCTATTTCTTTATATGGTATCAGAGCTAGAAAAATCTTAACCCTAAAATTTCCTATCTTAAAATCCATCTTCCTCAAAATTTCCCCTTCATCTCCTCCAACAAACCCTCCCAAGTGCCGCCATCTGTTTCAAGTGCCGCAACTGCTTCCCCACCTCTCTCACTTGTCGCCACATCTTCCCTCAAGTGCCACCATTCTCCAAAAGACCCTCTCAAGTGCCGCCACCCTCCACCAAGAGCTGCCACCTCTTCGAAGTGCCGCCACATCCTCCCTCAAGTCCTCCACCTCTCCAAAGCTACCAAAAGGTGCCACAACTAGTCAAAATCAGATTTTTACTTTTGATTTAGCTTTATTGATGCTCTACGAGACTTATCTGGTGAGATTTGCTCTGTTTACTGCTTAAAATCAGATTTTTTACATCTAATCTGGCTATTTCAGACTGAGATATTGTTTACTTGATGCTAATTTGGCTGCCTATGCTACTAGCTGGTAACTAATTTACTTGTTTCTCTTCATTACTGGCTGTTTACTTCTACTACTAGCTAATTTCTGGTGATTTCTCCAACTGGCTGTTATGTCTGAGATTACTAGTCCATCCTCCAATATGATCTTATCTTTGATGGTTGAGACTTTTGCTACCAAGACGATGTTGGGGACTACCGTGAAGCTGAATGGCTCTAACTACTTGTTATGGGCGCAAACGTTCCATATATTCATAGACGCTCAGAACAAATTGGCTTATCTCCTTCAAGCTCCACCTGCTAATACAGATCTACTTACGTGACCTGGCTTATGGAGATTATTCTGTGATGACATTGCTTCTAAACAGTTTACACAAGAAGATTAGTGGTAGTATTATGTTCTTGACTACTGCTAAGGAGATGTGAGACACACTAAAAGTGATGTATGACAATGAGAAAAATCCCTCTAGGGTGTTTGAGATCTATGAGGGCGTGTTTGAGCTCAAACAGGGAGACAAATCTGTGTCTGAGTTCTATGGCGAATTCAAAGGTCTGATTGATGAGTTAGAAATGCATCAGCCTGCTATTACTAATGCGGCAACACTGAGGGAATATCGTTAGGATCTAGCGGTATCAAAGTTTCTATTTGGCTTGAGTCCTACACTACGATCCCAGATGCGGGGTCAGATACTGGGAGGAGATAGTATTCCCACATTGACTGTCACCTTCTCTAGAGTTATGTGGGTCTCTACTAGATCTGATGTTTCATCTGCATCATCCATTGAGCAGTCTGCCATGATTTCTGAGTGTGGCAGAGATCGTGGCCGTGATTTTGGAGGACGAGGATGTGGATCTGTTGGACCTAAACGTGGATTTTTTGGAGGCAGACAAAGTGCTTTTGAGAAAGGCCCCCAGCAATGTAGGCATTGTTGACGTAGTAATTACATCTCCGAAAAATGCTCGGAGAAATTTGGTCGACCTAAGTGGGCACAGCTATCTGAGTATGATCCTTCTGCTTCGTGTGGTACTACTCAGGTCTCTTCATCTGCTTATCCAGGCTCTTCCACAGTTTTATTGTCATGAGAGGAGTATGATATACTACGACAGCTAGAGTTCTCTCAGAAGAATCTTTCAGCGACTCATGCATCTGCTTCAGGTATGCACGCATATACTGCTTCTCCTCAAAAGCCCTGAATATTAGACTCAGGAGTCTCATCTCATATGACAGGTCTTAAACAAAAATTTGTTTCATTAAATTTGTCAAGTGTCTACCCCTTTGTTAAAATTATTGATGGTACCCAGTCACCTGTATTAGGCAATGGGGCAGTTCAGGCTACTCCATCCTTAACCCTTACTGATGTCCGATATGTTTCACGATTTCCTGTTAGTCTCTTGTTTATTAGTCAGTTTACTAAACATAATAATTGCAAAATAATCTGTCCCTTCTCATTGTGTTTTAGGACTTATCGATTGGGAAAAGGATTGGTCTGGGGCATGAGCGAGGAGGCATATGCTATTTGGATGATCGAGTGACCCCTACTAGCTTGGTTGCGGGTCAACCTGATCCAGTTTTACTTTGGCATGACGCTTGGGTCATCCTTCTGTAAAGAAGCTTCAGTATGTTATTCCTGTTATGTCCTCTATTTCTTTTTTAGGTTGTGAGTCTTGTGAGTTAGGTAAGCATTATCGTACTACCTTTCAGAGTCGAGTCAATAATCGTAGTAGTTCTGTTTTTGAGTTGGTCCATTCTGATGTCTGTGGTCTTAGTCGTGTATCCTCTGTTAAAGGATTTAGATTTTTTTGCTCTTTATTGATGACTTCTCTCGCATGACTTGGTTGTATCCCCTAAAAGAGAGGTCAGAAGTTTTCAGTGTTATTAAACTTTTCTTTAATGAAATAAAAAATCTACTTCAATTCATTTGCTTTGTGCTGACAATGTATTAGAGTATGTTAAAAAGATGTATTTATTTTTTATTTTAAAAATGAAATTATTCATCAGACCTCGTGTTTTCATACATCCCAACAAAATGGAGTTGCTGAACGCAAACTTAGACATATTTTGAATGTCACTAAAACCATAATGATTCATATGAGTGTTCCGAAATATTTATGGTCTGATGCTGTGTTAAGTGCTTGTCATCTGATTAATAGGATGTTCTCTTCTGTTCTCGATAAAATATCTCTATTTTCTTGTCTTTATCTTAACAATAAACCATTCTCCATGACCCCCTGTGTTTTTAGATGCACTTATTTCGTTCAGGACTTCTCCTGGATTAGATAAGTTATCTCCTAGATCTATAAAGTATGTCTCTGTTGGGTATCTAGAACACAAAAAGAATACTGATGTTATAATTCCTCCACCAGGAAGTATTTGGTGTCTGCTGATATTACGTTTTTTGAGTATATTCCATATTTTTCTCCACAAGTTTCTGTCACTATATTTGAGATTGTTCCTCTTTCACTGTTTGTGTCATTGCCTACACCTGCTTCTACTGTTTCTTCGCCAGTACCGCCAGTGGAAACTCTGGATCTACCTGCTTCAAGCCAGTTCGGGATTTCAGATACGTCTACACTCATCGCCTAAAAGTTCCTGCCTCTGAACCAGTTCCGGCTAACCCCTCTCCAGTAGATGGTCCTCCTCCACCCTCAGTATCTTCCTCTGATCTTGATATTTTCATTACTTTTCAAAAGGTAACGGTCTTGCACTGATCATCTTATTTTGAATTTCGTTTATTATGATCACCTTAACCCCACTTTTCATCATTTTGCTTTATCTTTGTCTTCTGAGTCTGTGCCCAGGTCTTATACAGAGGCTTTATTGGTACTTGCCTGCAAGCAAGCTATAGATGAAGATATGGAAGCTCTTGCTTTTAGAGAAACTTGGGAGTTGGTTTCGGCACCAACAAATGTTGTTGGCTGTCGTTGGATCTTTACTTTAAAATATCGTCCAAATGGATCTGTGGATAGATATAAAGCCAGACTAGTGGCAAAGGTTATACTCAGACATATATCATCGACTATTTTGAGACATTCTCACCAGTTGCCAGGATGAATTCTATTAGGATTCTGTTTTTCATTGTTAACTTGTCATCGCCATTGTTCTAACTGGATTTTAAGAACGCTTTCTTATATTGGACTCTTCAGGAGGAAGTTTATATGGAGCAACCTCTAGGCTATGTTGCTCAGGGGGAGACAAAAGTCTATCGTCTCAAGAAGGTCATATATAGACTCAAGCAGAGTCCAAGAACGTGGTTTGAGAAGTTCAGCCTTACCATTTCTGGTATTTGCTTTCACCGGTGTCATTTAGATCACTCTGTCTTCGTTCGGCGCACAAAGTCTGACATGATAGTTTTTGTTGTTTATGTTGATGACATTTTGCTGACTAGTAGTGATTCAGGTGGGATATTAGAGAGTAAGAAGTATCTTAAGCGTCATTTTGTGACCAAGAACATAGGACGTCCAAAATACTTTTTGAGAATTGAAATTGTACATAAAAAACACAGTGTACTTTTTTCCCAGCGAAAATATGCTCTGGATCTTCTTGAAGAAGGACTTTTGGGATGCAAGCCTGCTAACACGCCAATTAAAGCCAATGTGGATTTATGGTTTAATGACATTCTACACTTGATGATCCAGGAAGATATAGGAGATTGATTGGGAAATTGATATATCGCACGGTTACTAGACCTGATATAATTTTTATTGTAGGGGTACTGAGTAGATTCATGCATCAGTTCAGAGAGTCTCGTTAGTTAGCTGTGATAAGGGTTCTGGCTTATATCAAGAGTTGTCAGGGGAAAGGATTGATATAAAGGAAATATGGACATGTACTCATTTCTGGGCACTCGGATTCAGGATATGATGGTGACCGAGAAGATAGAAAGTCTACTACTGGGTATTGCACCTTTGTTGGAGAAAATCTGGTGACTTGGGGGAGCAAAAAGCAAGATATTGTGTCTCGCTCGAGTGCAGAAGCTGAGTATAGAGTTATGGCTCATACGGTATGCGAGATGGTGTGATTAAAAAAAAATTAATAATGGAGGTTGGTTTCAGACGGTTTAGGCTCTTGCCTATGCATTGTGATAATCAATCTGCCATCATTGCTTATAATCTTGTATTCTATGAAAAGACCAAACACATTGAGATTGACTGTAATTTTGTCAGAGATGCTTGGAAGAAAAAGGTGGTTATGTTCCAGTTCACACCATCTTCAAAGCAGTTGGCTGATATCCTTAACCAAAGTTGTCTCACTTCAGGTATTTTCTAATCTATGTAACAAGTTGAGTATGTTAGATGTCTATACTCCAGCTTGAGGAAGAGTGTTAAGTTGGGTTATTAGTGTTGGGTTATTGGTTATTGAGTTACCCATATACCCCCTTGTCTTCTATATATATCTCCCTTCTCCCTACGAATAAAAAAAATCCTTTTTTGAGGGTTTTATTTCTCTACAACATCCACTCCCTCCGTTAACACAAGACATCACATGATGTCACATGATAATCATTAGATATAATTTAAGACTAAATTGTCCTCTGTTATTTCAAACCTAACCCCTAAATTAGATTTTATCCTAACTTATTTACAGTCTGGTTTAAACCCAAACTGGTGTTTTAACCAACTTCATCTGTTTTAACCCTTTTTTTCCTCTACCTATTAGTTTTAAGACATAATCTACAGAACAAGACTTTGTTTGGGTAATGATGGGTTAAGATTTGATTTGGAGATAACAAAAAGAGAAGTGGGAAATTAGGGTTTTATTTAGGTAAGATTGACTTAGGTGTTAATTTAGACATGAGAATAGAAAGATGGAGAGAAAAATTAGAGCTTGATTTGGGTATGATGTGTTAACAGAGTTTGATGTAATTGACAACGGAAAGAGAAGGAAAAATTAGGGCTTAATTAAATGTGATGGTTATGGTGTAATTTGAGTGCTGGAATGCAAGAAAGGGGAAAAAAGGATTAGTTCTAGATTATATATTATGGTTTAGGGTTTGATTTGAGAATATGAAATAGAGAAGAGGGGGGAAGGCTAAAACATGACTGGATGTGATGGGTTTTTTATTAGATTAAGAGATTGAAAATGAAGAGAACATAAAATAAAGCTGGTGAAGAAGATGAAATAATGGGTATAAACCCGTTTGGAATTGTATACTCGTTTAGACTAATAAAATTCAAAGAAAAAAAATTATATCAAGGGCATAAATGTCATTATAGACCCCCAAATAACACCGTTACCTGGGTTTAATGTTTTTAAAAGCTTAAGGAGGCTTACTGATTATTTATGAAATATTGGAAGGTTATGTGACTTTAGTTATAATTTGAGGGAGGTTTAATAAAATTTAGCCAAGCATGTTACACTTTTGTTTAATTATTGGGACAATTGTCATAACAAACCGGTATCAAAGCTAAAGATAGACTGAGCTTTATTTGTGGGTGCACGGTGCTACAAAGAGATTGGTGAAAGATTGTTGGTAAGCTGAGGGTGAAGATTTGATCGAGTTAAAGAACCAAAAAAGCAAGGGGTGTTATTGGTGAAGCGTACTGTTTCAGTGTGATTATTCATAGGTTCTTGAATCATGTTTATTTGAGCCTACTGAATCATTTATGAAATCAAATATCAGAAGCCTGAAAATCGACAATTATAGCTGTAATTTTAGGAGTGGGCTTTTGGCTGTCATAGATTTGGTTGGCATTAATTTCGTTCCAGATTTGCAGTAAATCAAGGTTTTTGATGTGGTAATCTTAATGTGAACTGGAAATATATTTTGAAATACTTTGTGGAAATTGTATTGCACCATGTAGAACAGTTGATCTAATATAGAACTGAAAGTACATTTTCTGCAAGTCTTTGAGGAAATTCAGTTGCACAATATAGCATAATTTAGTATTTTCGCTAAATTTCAATTTTTTTTCCTTGAAATCTGCGTAAAACAATCTAAGGTCTATTGTAGATAATCATACTTGTGTACCCATTTCTAATATTTCTTTTTAATATCAGCTCGAAGAAAAGGAAAGAAGAAAAGGGATCTTGTCAAGGATTCAGCAAGAGATGGTCTAGTGTCTTCTTCTTGCTTGTTACTGCAGTGCTACATTTATATCTCAGAAGGGCTGGCAACGGTAAAATTTCTCTCCTTTATTAATCCAGATGCAATTGTTTGGCATGACTTGACAATGGCCATTACTGTCTATTTCCATTGTAGTAGATGCTGGCAGCTCTACGTAATGAATGCAAGGCCTTTCAGACCCCAGGCACGTTCAATTCTGAACAAGAGGTACTTAATTATTTTTCTGGTGATTGAATCATAAATTTTTATAAGGAAAATTTTGGAGTTATTGCCTATCATCCTGTCTTTTTTCTAGAGATTTATCCAGCACTTTGAGCTTCTCCACAAAGCTCAGATCCCGGAGCATATTTCGTACCACTTATTTAAGGAATCTACAGCAAGTGCTAGAATATCAGTGAGTGTTGATCCACCTGATATGTTTTTTTTTTTTTTTTCCTTCTCACGACTCCTGCAAGTCTTAATCACTGCATCTCTTTTAATGTTTTAGAACGTCACAAAGCACAATTATTTTAGAGAAGCCCAAAGGATCACAACATCGCTTCGAGGAAGTTTTTCCAATGAGCCAGACAAACTGCTAGAGCTCCGGCAAATAGAGCAGGTTGCAGAACACAACAGGATTGCTCTAAATGTCATCAACCAAGTTGGTGCCAATGACCCCTCGCTGAGGATCTCATTTGAGTTCACTCATCACCCCTACTTTGTTGTAGCTGTGGTCAAGAGATCATAAGTTACTCTTGACGGCATACCAATTTTGAGTACTTAATAAGGGCCCCAGAAATGTTGGAGCCATATATGCCATCTCGTGTAACATTTTCATATTAATTTGTCCTGGTCTTTAGTTCATAGGTGTTATTTGTTGCAGGGGACTATTTATTTGATGTATCATTTATTCTTAGACTTGGTAGTCCACGTATCAGCAATATCTGTAACTATTGGTAACATTTTATTATCAATAGAAAGGTTTCTGGATTACTTCTGTAAATGCTCTATGCGATGTATGTTCTCCATACGTTAAGGGATATACCGTCTTTTATGAAGAAAGCAATGGGAACCCTGTGCTGTTGTCAATTTTCTGTGAGCTGTGGCAGTAATCAGCGATTTAGGGTACGCGGGAGGTTGCATTTCTTGTCTCTAACTTTGTCAAAATATACGGTGTATATACGGTGTGATGACTACAGGTTTGCGCCATAAGTCAGCTGTAGCAGGTGGTGTGTTAATTTTTTTCCCCAGGGAGTGGAGGACTGGGGGCACTTTCAGATTGTCAAACGGGCAGCTTGTGGTTGGATTGTTTTATATCTGTAATCAGCCATGTCATGCCCTTACCTGCTGTTTGGTTTATCGAATAACTTGCGTATGTCAACGCGAAATCTGAACAAAGGCTGATACTGATCTCAGCTTCTGGTTCTTGTTCTGTACTATTATTGTAGGTAAAATTTGGGAGGATCAAGTCCAGGAACCTGCAGACCAACTCTTTTCTATATTCAGTTGAATTGTTGACAGTGATTAGATATTAGTTGAACTGTCAGTATCTCTTCATACAGGGGTATGCATCCTACCCTTGACTTCTGTAATAAAAGCAATCAGAAGTAGATCAAGGGGTTATCAGTTCCTTTTTCTTTATAAATTTCATTTTTTGCTTTAACTTTGCTATTATTCTCAACTTTTATTGTTATTGGCTGCTTTGTGTTAATCATTGGGGGAACCTTTCTTTTTGATGTTACCAGCCACAAGGCCTTAGCTTTTTAATTGTGTTCTTCTTTTGGTGTTTCTTTTTGTATTTTATAATATTTACCAACATGTTTTTTGGCCTTCCATTTTCCTTGGTACACAAGAGAAAAGAGCTGGGGATGATACCTTTGATGCCATATGTTCTTCAGTGCTCTCCTTTTTAACATATTTTAGAGAGAGAAACAACAGACTGATGTGAGTGGGATATGAACAAAAGATAAAATATTACACCAATGAAAATCAGCCAATCAAATTGGGCCATTTGTTGTCTAGTGTGGTTCTTCTCTTATTAGTGTTTCAGTGTTAAAAAAACATGTATTGTTTTTAATTCTAATTCTTTATCAAAGTGTGATCGGGGCGCACCCACATGCACACCAGTGTGAACGGATCTTCATACTGGATTTTATAAATGTATATAGAGTAGTATATATAATTTATAATTTTTTTGTATATGATTTTTTATAGATTATTTTTACTATAATAAAGATTCTTTAAGATCTAGTTAAAGTAGTAACTTATAAAAATATTATTAGAGATGGCATGTTCAAATCTTGGGTGCATTTTTTTCTCATTTGTATTCTCCTTTTTTTTTTTTTTTTTAATTTATGCTCACATTGAAATTCTTATTACATTTACGCTCACACTAAAAACTATCTTGTGTTTACTACTGATTGTAACCATCAAAGTTGTAATCAGCCTAACTTTCTCCGTTCGCAGTTGAATTTGGACTAATTGCTAGATAACAAGGGTGAAGGGGGAATGTTTAAGAGTAGCATGAAGAATGCCTTCTTTAATTTTTCTTATGTGTGTTCTATTTCTCTTGCATTCAGTTGAATTTGAATGCCACCTTAGTGACTGAGTGGCTGATAAAAGATTAGCTAGATGTGATTTATTATAAATGTCACTAATTAACTTTATAGATAATTTCAAAATAAAAAATTTCCCAAAACGATAACAAGAAGTTCAGAAGTATGGTGTGAACAAGTCAAACACGAGCTAGCTAGCTAGTTTTCCATATTTTTTTTTTTCCCTTCTAAGTATGGCTCGTATATTAAGCAAACAAGCCAAAATAGAGCTTAATAAATATGTAATCAAAAATGAAAACTTTGGTATTTCTTTGGGGAATACTAAGAAGGAATGGGATCGTAATATTAGTAAGATACGAAGAAAGACGTCGGAGAGAGCAGTCACCCTCTTAAAACCTAGAAGGTAACCATATACCAGATAGCGTTACGCAGATTGGGTGCTCTATTCTACAAGGAGTAGCGTCGGATTACCACTGGACGGCTAGCAATTTCCTATGGGTGGCTTTGTTGAGATCTTTTGGAGTTTGTGTTCTCCAAGACTAATTTAGTTTTTTTGTCATGTAAATGTAGTTGACGGTGGGAGCTTGGTGTCTCATACCGTCTGTGTAGACTCGTGTCTAGTTTTCTTGTGTCTATTGATAGGAGTCTTATGACGTATTGTAGAGGAGGTATGATGTTTGTGGTATAGTTTTATTATATTCTCTTTAATGAAACGGGGTGAACTTTTCACTTTTTATTCAAAAAAAACCAAAATTTTGCAAATAATTCAGTTTTCTGACAATTTTTTAGAAGACTCTGATTGTTAGTACAAAGTTTTTTCTAGTCGAATGTTGACCCCTCCAGTGAAGAAAAAGTGTATTACAGGTCATGAATTGATGCTAGTTGACAAGATTTCCAAATTATCAAATGTAAATTTTTAAGTACAGCCTACATTTATCACAAAATTTTCAAATATAAAACATAAATATACAAAACAAAACATGCATGTGTATATCTAGTTTACTCAAGCAAAACATAGAGAGAACATGTCTAGTTTGGCTTCAGCGTGTTAATAACTTCGAGCTAACTAAAGCCGAACTAAACACTGAACCGAACACGAATTTGTGTTCAGAAAATGATAGCTTCATAAACTAATCCCACGGACTTTTTCTCGATGGATTCTGAAGCTGTCAGTTTTCTAATTTTAATTTTCTAATATAAAAAAAAAAAAAAAGCAAGTAGAGTAAAACACGAGAAAGAAAACCTTTAACTGATGGTGACCAGCCCACCAGGCTCCAACTTTTCCATTCAATTTTGCAATCACTCTCACACCTTAACTTCAGTGGCCATGATGCCAAATGTGGTTTCTAAAAGCCCTCCTTTTTTTTTTAAAAAAAAAAGTATACTTTAATAAAGCTAGAAACAACAAGAGAATGATACGAAAAAGTGCAAACTTGAGACATTTATTCACCAAATTATAAATGCAATTAATCCAACAGAAGATTAGGCTGTCCACAGTTCTCAAGACAGATAAGCTCCAGGCCTAATTCTACCCCTGACAATGATTATCATATAAATTATAGTTAATGATGAGTTAAGTGGTTCAATTGTTAATTAATTAAGTTTTTTTATTAATTAATTATTGTGGACTGATGCAGCGTGAGGTGTTTGCTGGCACCTAACAGCAGCCACCTGCTGCCGCTGCTGCTGGGCTTTCATAAAATGCTATATGGTTTCTGACCATAGATCCACAAATTATTACGATTTTGCCATCAATCAAGATTGGTCAGCTGTCACCATCTCCATTGAGAGATAAATGTGTATCCTGTTCTGGTGACCCAAGAAATTAGATGGTAATTTTTTGTTTGCTAGTTAACTCAACAGCCGACGGGTTCACTGGCAACTTTTGGAAAGCAACTCAGGGTATGACTGGGGTCACGTCGAGAGAGAAGAAATGTCCGTGAGACGGTGTTCGAACTGGTGACCGTGAAGAATATCGTGCTCTTAACCGATCCAGATCAATCAGTTAGAAAATCACGGGAGACAAATAGGTTGGCAAATGAAACCTGCAACTTTTTTTT